>MU223248.1:131014-154992 GCA_018584345.1 Thuja plicata
TACTATGTTTCACAGATGCGTATGAAATAATAAAGTATATAGGGCATTGCATATCCATTGAATGTTTATCTTCCACCTGAATGCTTAATGAATAGTGTAAATTAATGACATAAGTTTAGCAAAGGATAGCTCACATGGATGTATGTTAAAATAATAATATTGATGGTAGATTTATACATGTACCTTAATGTTAAAAGTAAAGGAATGAATTACAAACTTATATTAATCAATCACTGCCTTAATGGGTAAATGAATAGATTAGATTATGTTTTGTAATAGTGGTGTTAGGGAACCTGAGAGGACTTAGATTAGTTATAATATTTCATTTTAAAAAAATATTCACATCTCTTAGTAGTTAGTTGGCTTGTCCTCCTGGGTTCCCTGGTGGGGCGTGACATCTTGGTATCAGAGCCCTAGGTTTCCACCTTGGGAACTCTGGGACTCATAGCTCACTTATGCATAACATTGAATATTCTATCTCTATCTCTATTGTTTTCATCTGTATGCCAGCAAAATTTGAATATAAAGAAATGAAGGCTTTGTTTCTTGTATTTATGATACATTGTCGTATAAAGGTACACTGATTCATCTATGATTGAGTTATATTATAACTTATGATTTGCATTTTGAGATTAATGATGTGTTAAAAGGATGCTTTCTATAAATAGAATGTTAAGTAATTCCTTAGACTTGTGTGTGTCATCTCCTTGTTAATAAACAAAATTGTTATCTCTAGGAAAGCCAAAAGTATAAAGGATATTCGATGTTTTAATTACCGTGGTAGGTAATATTATCTCCTAACCCTACCTATAATATATTTTATTGGAAATGTTGTGCAATCTATCTTCTTATAAATGACCAGTTGACTTCCCTCTTAGAAATGAATTCCTTTTGTACCCTTAATGTGAAGTAATAAATGATTGCGGTAGTACTCTCTTTTATTCTTATAATTAAATTTAATGGATAATAAATTGTACCTAGATAAGAAGTGATAAGTTTGGTGTCGTGTCTTGGTTTAAAATTTGAAAATGAATTTTCCTCCTATTATAGAGAAAAGATGAAAGAGGGTGGTAGAATAGATAATTTTGTGAAAGGATAAACTAGGGCATAAGAGTGAATAAGGTTGTTGTTATAACAGTTTGAATGATCTCTCTCTTTCCCCTCTCCCGTGACTTCTTGAAGTAGGAACTTGAAATGTAAGGAATAAATAATTTATTTCCATGTGTATTTCTCTCTCTGTATCTCTCTTTCCTCCTAAGAAATAGGTTTTGAAGGACTAACATTGTTTAGACAAGGCAATAATATATTTGGAAAATTTGTAAATGCTTAATTAGGAAACGCTTGGGACTTACGTCCCCAAGATTTAATCATAGTTTATAATTCACATTTGCATCTTGGAAGAAGAATTTTTATCCCTGTTGTGGTAAGAAGCTATATTATTAATGCATGCCATGTTAATTTTCATAGTAAAGGAGTTAAGATAACAATTAAGAAAGCCTAAGGAAGAGTATGTATGACAATGGGATATCTATTCTAATGATGAAAGTTTTTTTAATAAATATATGTCTTTCTATATGCCTTGTGAGTGGTTGGGATTGTAGATGAGTTATATGGAAACAAAATTCAAGTTTTATATACATTGTGATCAACACCTTAGTAGTAATTAACAACAATAAGTGATTGATTGACTATGAATAAGAAGATACCGCAGAAAATAAATGCTATAAGAATATTGTTAGGTATGTTACTTAATTTCTTCTTGGATACAAGGTTATCTCAAAAGTGTTAAAGTGTATGAGGGTAATATTACAAAGAGGTAAAAGGTATAAACTCAAGTTAAGCACATTGGTTAATTTAAATGTTGTGGTTATGAAGATAGTAGTAGGAATCATGTTCTTTTTCCTCTCTTCATGGATCTATACTCATTATGAAATAGGGAACTTGAAAGAACTCCTGTACATTGTTTTTTGACATTAATTAAATGCTATATGGAAACTTCCTGACATGAAAAATTGGGAAATTGATTAGATCTCCTCTAGGGGTGTGAATGCATTTTGGAAATCAAACCCTACAATTATTATGAAAGATGACTTAGAAAATATGTATTGTAAATGTATATGTGTCCTAAGTATTGAAAGTATATTCACACCTTTATGAAAAAGAATACTATTTTTTGCTTAAAGAGGTTGTTTTATGTCTTCTAAAATATTTCATATAAAACTATGCTTTACTGCAAATGGTAAGTTTTGAGTGTCTAGATTATTGTAGTTTCATGATTGCAAAAGTAAATCACAATTGTTTGTTGTATTCCCTTCATGAAAATAATAAATATAAATTTTATATATACCTCTCTTTGCTGTCATGCATAGTTGTTAAGGAACGTAAATTTTAGAACCCTATTTGAAAATAAAGTTCCAAATGTTGTATTATGTAGAATTAGATTGTGTCTCAAAAATAGAAAAGTTATCAGAAATTCCATCTTTTATATTAGTTACCATACATAGGAACTTTGACATTGGGAAAAGAAGTGATAATTTCAAATGGTAAAACATACATTTTTCTAATATATTGATGTTAGTGAGTAAACATGAATACCTTAGAATTTGAAGTTAATGACAATATTGTTGAAGTAATTTTGAAGTAATACTTTGATCTCAGTATCTCTTGACAAACTTAGTGCGTAAAGTGAAAGAATCAGATAGGTAATTCTTTTGAAAGTCTCTTACCATTGGAACCGAGTTAATCTACACTATAAATATGATAAGATTTATCAACACTCTAAATTGTAGAAGTATGCATATAGTCATTAAAGTAGGTACTAGAGTAGTAATATTGAAATTCTATTTGATAACAATTTACAACTTAATTGTATAGTTCATTTCATCTCTTCTGACTTCTAGGAGTAAGTTGAATCTAAGGGGGGGAGGATGTAATACCCCTCTAACCCTAATATAAGTTTTGTGCTTTCCGAGTGAAGTAAGATCTTTAGATGTTTCCTTATAGATTAATACTTGTTTTCCTATAAGTTGTTTATAATAATTTCGTCAGCCGATACCTGAGAATTCTAATATCAGACATATTTTCTGAAGGTATCATTTATGTATGTGTTGTCTCCATGTATGTATAAAGGACCTACAATAACTTTCTAAACACAGTTAGGAGGTAATGTGCTAGATGGATATAGATATATTCTTCTATTAAAGTTACTGTTGATGAATCTTGTATGTCACTTAATGATTTAGGATATTTATTATTAGTATTGATTATTAACTAACCCAATTCTCAGATTCTAACCCTCATTATGATAATGTTACATTCTTTGTGTGCGTGTGCGTGTGTGTGTATATATGCATGATGTGTTTTCATGATTCAGGATGAAGTCATAGTTACTCACATGGATGAGGTCCACACGATGTATCGATCCCAATCATCTATCTGCAATGTCTTCTTTTATATGTACATCGATGCACATGTATTTCTTCTCTGTGATGCAGGCTTGTAGGTACTGGGCATCAAATTCACCTAGCTTCATAGGTCTAAGTGTGCCTTAAAATCCTTGATCGTTGTTGTTGTTACGGAGACAGTACCAGGTCCCGCAAGACTAGGCCTAGCCCTGATCCCTACTCCTAGGTTGGGTCTGTTTGGATTTGTCCTTTGATTTTGGATTGATGTCCATTTATTGATGCTTGGCATTTGGTCAACTGTGGATGTTTAATATTTTCCCTAGAACTAGGTGAATATTGTTTGTGGTTGAATTATTGGTTAATAATTATTGGATGGTATGATGGAGTTATATATGCATGGTACTATACCTTTTCTAATGTATTTAAATAATGCGTGATTTTTATAATAATAATATTTTCTTTGTTATATGTACACATAGGCATATGGGTGCACACATATGCATATGTCTATATATAAATATATTTATGTAATTTTATGAATATACCTATATTAATGTTTTAATAAATGGATGTGTGTATGTAATTATTCATTATGTACCTTTCTTGTTTTAAGAAAAGAAATTAATTGTCACATGAAATTACATTATTCTTTTCATAGGGAAAGTAATTAATCAAGGTAAAAGTTGGAATAAATAATAAGAGTTACCTTAAGCATGAAAACAAACATAAAAGTAACTAAGGAAGTAATTTAACTAAAGTGTTCTCGGGAAACTACCTATTCATTAAAATTATCTAAAGACTATTGTGTTCCAAACTAATAACCGGTAAATAGTTACAGATGGTTGCATCGGTTGAACTTCCTGGGCAACCAATCCTGTAGTGTATTTATATTAAGGGGATATAGTAAGTAGGCGTTAGGAAGAAGGACAAAGGAAAATTATATTCAGAGAACTTTATACTTATCTAAAAACTATTAGAAGGATAGAGGAAAACATTGGGAGAGGATTCGATTGGTTTAAAGGCTGGAGGAGCATAGGCTTGGGAGAATAGAAATTGGATTGCGTCAAAGGCTTCTTTGTAGGACTCCAGGTAGGCTCTACTCGAAAAAGAGAATCCTTTCCATTTACTTACTATGATTGTTTACTGTCTTCTATGGTTATATGAACAATAGAATTCTTTTGTGTTTGTTTGGTTGTCTATGCTATCTCATATAAATGCAATAATGGAAGTATACCTAATAATGGATTTAGTTTATGAGTTTTTGTATAATTTCTCTTCTCTATGAATTTCCATCTTAGAATGTATTTGCTTCCAGATAGAACCCCATTCTTTAGGTAATATGCAGACTACTTCTTAGTTAGAAGTTTATCTTTGGTGGTCACCTTTTTGCACCTTGCACGTTCAGGAAGAAACTAAGAAGATTTTCCATAAGGGTAGATGGGTTTGAGGGATGCTTTAGAAGAGGAATTGAGGAATACCAACTGGGTATCTCTCTGATTCTGCCTTCTGGGCCTCCATCTTATCTAGTTTTACCCAGAAGGTGGAATCTGAAGGTTGCTGTCTGGAGGATGCACAGGTCCTGACCACCTGTGCAGAACTGGGTACCACCTACGTAGGATGCATGAACACATGATTAGGAAGAACCACCTATGTAGGTTGTATCGCCTACATATATTAGGTCACCACCTGCACATCTTAGGGCACCACCTATGCCGCTTAGGGTTCCACCTGCACATGACTCTTCCAATTTCTGTTTTAGGGGTTCCGAAAGGGTTTAGGGTTTGGTTTTGACCCAGGGTTGGCCCTAGAAGTTGTTCAACTTGTAGACCACTTTATTTTCATGTTTTATTATGTTTATGATCATTTGGAAACTTATCATAAGTTTTGGATATTTTGGGAACCCTGATTAGGGTTAGGGTTGTCTCCGTCCGATTTCAGCCTTAGGGCAAAACATAAAATGTAACATTTAAGTATAAGCTACATACTTTTAATTCCTTATAATTTAATTTACATTTTATGTAATACCTTCTAGGATGTTTGAGAGTGGTTTCAGCATCCTAGGAGTTCAAATAAAGATTCTAGATTTTGTAGGTTTTAAGAAATTTCAGACTTAGCCAAATTTCAGGAATCAGCATGTTTTCTGCAATGTGATCTTGTTATGATGTTTTGTGGTTTGAGTTGGTACCAAAAAGGAACTAGTTATATGGTTGTGTATAATACTTGATGATTGGTGCATTTTTATGTCTTTTTATGTGTTATCTATCTACTTGAATGCTGGTTTAGGGTTTAAGAATGGCCGGTGGATTAGGGACAATCAATGATCTCCTAAACCCAACCCAATGATGTTAAGATGTTATGATTTGTGTTGGGTTGAATTAATTGATGTAATTATGTATTGTGAATCCCCTTTTGATGCATTGGATGCAATATGTAGGTGTTTTATCCACCTGAGTACTTGAGTATGGTTTAGGGTTGTCCAGAGGATTCATGACAAGTAGTGGTTTCCTAAACCCAATTATTTGATGTTGTGACATTTTTTTGGCTTGTTTTTTATTATGATGTATTCATTATCTTATTTTGAGACTTGTTTTGGTAGGGAGCCTAAGAGCACTAGGTGAGTGGCTCACAGTGCATGGCCGGGGCCCTAAGTGGCTAGTACCAGGGTAACCCACTAGTGAGTTATTTAATCAAGTGATAACATTAATAAATTTATGGGAAGGGAACTACACATTAAATAAGATAAGCCTCACCCATGTTGATAGTGCTAGTAGAGGCTACAGATGGGAGTGGGAGAAGGTGCTATTGTGATAGCACAATCAGACAGTCTTGTCCCTATGAGAGATGTTTAGTTTCGCATGTGCCTACTTGGGGGCCGGGGCCCAGAGTGGCTAACTAGGGTAACCTAAGGGGTGAGGGCTATGTTATGACACTCACATAGCATGTGCCTTAGAGTTCCTACCAATGTGATTTATGTCCTTGTGATCTTTTTGTGTTTTTAGTTGTGTGATGTTTTGGGAAGGGCTATCATCACCTTAGGAGTATCCTAGTTAATACCTTCTTGCGTGGACCTTGGTCTCTATCTCCTAGCATAGGGGAGTGGAATCTTTTGGATACAAGTGGTTGGGTGGTTAATATTTTTATATTGAGGTACTTTTCATGGTTAGATGGATGTTCTTGGCTCCTGTTCCTCCTGGATTATCAGTTTTGGAGACTTCTTATTGTATATGTAAAGATGTGCTTATGCATGTTCATTCTTGTAAAAGAAATCTCTTGTAAATCATTGGATCTGATGATATGATGTATATCAATGTAATTAAAAGAAATTTATAAGGGAATGGGTAGATCTAGGAAAAAGGAAAGGGAAAATATTATATGTTATCATTATGAAAAGATAATTGTTTAGGGTATTTATTCACGTATCTTTTATTACTTTTGGTATCCAAGAAATGATCTTAGACTTAGTATGAAGTAATGTATTTATGAATGAATGTGCTATCTTTTGATGTATGGTTGTGGAAAAATATTATGAGTTAATCAATCTATGAGTAAATAGCTATAGAATTTAATATTGGATTATGGTTACTATGTTTCACAGGTGCATATGAAATAATAAAGTATATAGGGCATTGCATATCTATTGAATGTTTATCTTCCACCAAAATGCTTAATGAATAGTGTAAATTAATGACATAAGTTTAGCAAAGGATAGCTCACATGGATGTATGTTAAAATAATAAGATTGATGGTAGATTTATACATGTAACTTAATGTTAGAAGTAAAGGAATGAATTACAAACTTATATTAATCAATCACTGCCTTAATGGGTAAATGAATAGATTAGTTTATGTTTCTATAATAGTGGTGTTAGGGAACCTGAGAGGACTTAGAATATTTATAATATTTCATTTAAAAAAAATATTCACATCTCTTAGTAGTTAGTTGGCTTGTCCTCTTGGGTTCCCTAGCGGGGCGTAACAACACCTTACAGACATAACTTGACATAAAATACATTATGCTTCTCTTTTTATATCCATGTGGTTGTAATTGTATATGATTCCATTATCTATATTGATTTTCTATAGATGCCCATTTGATTTGTGATAATGATATGTTGGTATTTCCTCTAAAATTAGTAAAATAAAATTGTCCTTGATAACACTATAACTGTACTGATTTGATATTTTAACATGTATTGATTTTACTTCTGATTAGTATGAATGTTATTGATCACTTTCATTTAGTAATCTCTACTATCATTTGTGTAATAAGAAGCATTTTATTATTCGACTTTGATATATTCTCATTTAATTTCATAGTAGCATTAATGACATCAATACAAAATGTCTCATGAAGCACCTATACAAAAATGCATTAACATTAAAACTATTATATTTTCTTTTCTGTCCTTATGGTTATACTCGTACTTTAATTTCCATTGGACTATCTAGACATGTCTGTAGCTAGTTTACTTTATCATTCTTGGCATCTTATCATTATTGTCATATTTAAAACAACAAATACACCTCTATTTAGAACTGTAGAAATATAATAGCACTAAAGTACTGCTACTACATATTTTGATCTTATGCTTTTAAGTGACAATCCTTATGAACTGAATCTTTGATACAAATGTATACCACCTGTCACTATTCTTTACTTAGGGATCATACCTTTTTCTACTTTTGGTACTAAATAACATCACCTTCTCCATACTCAATATCTTGAATTCTCAGCTTTGCTTTGACAGTTAATCATAAGTATTGCTATTCCTTTGTCATGTATTGTTTCCTTTGTCAACAAAAAAATATTAGAATGATAAAATCTTCCATCAAAAACAAAAATATAAATTCTTAGATTTATTTCCTTTTATGTAGATTAGAATGCTCTGTTAGAGTTGCATGATACTATCAAGTACATTTTATATTGATCTAACACACACACACCAAATACATTAGAGTGGATAATATGATTGGGTGATCATTTTTTATGGTCAAACTCTTATATTTTATATATAATATATATTCTAAGCGCAAACCTCATATTACTAAACTAAAATTATTAAAGAATTTTTCATTTAGCAATATTTTAAAGACAACCCACTTATTTAGTAGGTTGAGTCATTTAGTGTAGGTCATTATGGATTAAAAATGTGTCTTGAACTATGATAATGCTCTTATAAGAAAGTGGATATTGTATTTTTGGGTGATGGTTTCATATTGCCAAATTGCTAATTTATGAGTTTCTATATCTATTATTTATCCTAAGTGCAATGCCCATATCGATGTAGATTCCCAAGTCTAGTTGTTAACCGAGAGTTAGCTTGACTTAGCTTCAAGGTCTATGAATGGACCTTATAGGGTATTATCAAACCCTAACTTGAGGAATTCACTAAGATCTTCACCTCAAGTTCTCTATACCTAGTTCTCATCGTAATTATACTATCTCATGCTGTGGAATATAATAGGATAGATCTAGTCTCCAACTTAAACCAATTGGTTCAACCTGAATAACACAATGATACACACTGCACATGGAATCCATCACAAAAATTCTCAAGGTGATTCTCCAATTGTTTTCTCTATTCAAACAACTCTAATCTATTACAAAATACAATATGTATGATTCTCTTCTGTCTACTTCCTCCACCTATATCCTCTTACAAAACTTTCAACTATATATCTATCTCTCAGAAATATCTCGAAAATATCTCATGCTCCTTAACAACTTCAACCACCTCACACAAATGACATGGTCGAGCCATAAATGACCCTCCCATCACTTGAACTAGTGTCACTATCCATCAAAAACAAAAACAACATGTTGAGAGCTGTTGCGTTTGACCCAGCTGGTCACAAACGTCACATCCCCCATTTCCTAGACTGTTAACCGACATAACCAAGCAATAGACTACCATTACTGAGCACCAGTCCTGAGCATCAAAATGAACTTTGCCTTCAATACCCAAGTGTCAGTCAACAAACCCAAAATCTAAGAAAACCCAAGCAACATCACCGAGCAACAACCCCGAGCACCAAGTGTAACCTGAGAGATATTACCAAGCGACATTTCCAAGCATTCTGCACAACATACCCAAGAAAAATAGAGTAAACTGAGCAAGATTCCTGAGCAGCATTATCGAGTAATAGAGTTTCCCAAGCACCAGTATAACTTAGTGCCACTTTATCAATTTTGGTTGCTAGAACCTTGTTGGATTTCCAGAGGTTTATAAGCTACCTCAACACACACTTAAACTAGAAAACAAATATTTTAGCAACTATGGTGTTTGTTCACCGGTTGACCTTGGTCATTACAAGAATGGTGGAACAAAACACCTTACAAACCAAAAATACTTTCTATCCTAGAAATGTTTCTAACCTTAGGTGCTCCTGCACCATACTCTCCAAAAAAAAAGAAATAAACTTCTAGGTGATTGGAGTAAGTTAGGATTGATGCCTAACTTCTTGAAATTAGTGTCTTGCACCCATGTAGCCTCTGACTCAACTTGTCTATGCCATTTGACCCGATGTTCCATATAGATCTACCTTTTACTCTGCTTGGAAACTCTTGAATTCAAAATCTTCTTTGGCTTCAATTTTGGTGTAAAATGAAGTTTGAGTGCTCTGGGATCCTCAATATCTCCTATGAGATCAGAATCTCCATCTAGAATTGGTCCTTTGTAGGATACCAAATCTGCCACATTGAAAATAAGTGATAATCCTATGTATGTAGGAAGATCAATTTTATAAGAACTAGACCCATATTTTTCCAATATTGTACAAGGGCCTATCTTCCTCATCTAAAGTTTACTTGGAACTCCTTTCTACAACCTTGCTTTGTTTGGGTGCACCATGACCAAATCTCCAACTGTAAACTAAATATCTCTTTTCCTTGCATTAACCTTCTGCTTGGTGTGAGTTGTACTCTTAATAAATGCTTCTTTAACTGAGTCATGGACCTCCTTCATGGATTGAGAAAAATCTTTAGCATACCCACTCCTCTCTGTATTGCTTACAAGATCCCTTAATTCACATATACCCCTGGGATGAATCCCATACACTATTTCAAAAGGGCTCTTTCCAGTGGATCTATTGATTATATCATTGTATGCAAATTCTGCTTGAGCAAGTAACTGATCCTATGATTGTCCATACTCCTTAGTGAGGAATCTCAAAATATTTCGTAATCTTCAGTTCACCACTTCATTCTGATCATTGGTCTGTGGATGATAGGCTGAGCTAAAAGAAAGATTTGTGCCAAGCTTCTACCCTAAGGTTTTCCAAAAATGACTCATGAACTTGGAGTCTTGGTCTGATACAATACTCAAAGGTAATCCATGTATCCTTACTGCTTCTCTAAAGAAAATATTTGTTATGTAACATGCATCATGTGTGGTTTTTCATGGCACAAAGTGAGCCATCTTGTTGAACCTATCAACAATCACAAAGATGCTATCCATTCCTTGCTTGGTCTTCGGTAGTCCAATGCCAAAATCCATGCTAAGGCATTCTCATGGTCTACTTGGGATAGGAAGGGGCTGATACAATCCTGCATTAGATGAAGTCCCTTTTTCCTTCTGAAAAACCATACAAGTCTCTACATACTTTTGGACGTCCCAATTCGTTCTTGGCCAATAGTAATACCTCTTGCCCAATTTTAGAGTTTTGTTCAACCCAAAATGTCCACTAGAACCATTATGGTTTTCTTGTACTAGGTTCTCTCTCATGGAACCTCTCGATACACAAA
Organism: Thuja plicata; assembly: GCA_018584345.1. NCBI lineage: Eukaryota > Viridiplantae > Streptophyta > Pinopsida > Cupressales > Cupressaceae > Thuja > Thuja plicata. The sequence continues at coordinate 142,163 of MU223248.1, forward strand.
GTTTTCCTCCCTTAAATAGAAGACCTTCTTGAAGAGTATACTCTAAATACTCACTATGAAAATGATTTTGATAAACTTGACATACCTTGTAGGCTGCTACAAAGTCTTCATCTACTGGATACAGATCTTTGAAGCTTTCAATGCCTATGCTCCTTAGTTGAACTTCTTGCACTGTGAGAAACCTTCTACTCAATGCATCTGTTACCTTGTTTTGCACTCCCTTCTTATGCTTTATAGTGAAGGTGTAGGCTTGGATGTACTCCACCCATTTTATGTGCTTATGGCTAAGTTTATCCTATGAACTTAGAAAACTCAAAGCCTGATTGTCGGTAAAGACTATAAATTATTTGGGAAGAAGATAATGTCTCCATTTCCTTAGTGCTTTCACTAATTCATACAATTCCAAATCATATGAGGAATACCTCCTCTTTGCATCACTGAGCTTCTCTCTATGAAAGGCTATTGGCTTTCCTTCTTGACTCAAAACTGCACCGACAACAATATTACTAGCATCACACTCCACAGTAAACAATTTGTAAAAACTAGGAAGTGTCAAGATTAGTCAAGTCCCTATCCTCTTTTTTTAGATGCACAAATCCTACATCAGCTTTCTCATTCCATTGGAACATGGCTTTCATACTTCCTTTTATGGTATCTAAAATAGGTGCATTGATTTCACTAAACTGTTTGATGAACTTCCAGTAGAGCTATGCTAAACCATGGAAGCTTCTTACTTCAGTTGCTGATTTTGGTGTAGGCCAATTCAAGATTTGTTCCACCTTTCTTATATCCATCTTCAAGTTACCCTCTGAGATAAAAAAACCTAGATACACCAAATCTTGCTTCATGAACTCACTCTTTTCCAAGTTGATCGTCAAATTTTCTTCATGCAGTATTTGTATTACCATTTGCAAATGTCTAAGATGATCCTCTTTGGTTTTTCTAAACACTAGGATGTCATCTAAGTACAATACAACCCATTTACCAATAAAGTCCTTCAAAACCTCATTCATCAATCTCATAAATGTGCTTGGGGTATTTGACAACCCAAAAGGCATAACAAGCCATTCATACAGTCCTTTGGTGGTCTTAAAAGTAGTATTCCACTCATCACCCCCTTTAATTCTTATTTGATGATATCCACTCTTAAGATCTATCTTGGAGTAATATCTAGGTCCACCAAGATAGTCCATCAAATCTTCTATCCTTGGTATAGGGAACCTATACCGAATAGTTATCCTATTTATGGCCCTAGAATCGGTACACAACCTCCAAGTACCATCTTTATTTAGGGCTAGTACCGTGGGAACAAAACAAGGACTTATGATTTCTCTAATTAACCCTTGGTCAATTATTTCTTAGATTTGGTTAGAAATCTTTGCATTCTTCTGTGGGGTCATCTTATAAGCAGCTTTGTTTGGAAGTGAGGCTCCTGGGATAAAGTCAATTTGATGACTAATAGATCTCTCAGGTGGTAGGATAGCTGGTTTACCATCACTAACTATGGCCTGGTATTGAGTTAACAACCTTTGGATCTCTAAAGACAACTCTTCCCTCTTATTTCCCTTTTCACCTTTTGGTTTTAAAACCAAAGAAAAGCCTAATCCATCTTCTTCCAATGTCTTTAAGAATTCTTTCTCACCGACCAACAGTAGGTTGGGACCTCTTTTATTTTCCTTCTATTCTTCCAAGGTTGATTGTACACTGAAAGTTATTCCATCCTTCTTGAAGGAATAGGAGTTCTTGACTCCATCATGCACTGTATCTTGGTCAAACTTCCAAGGTCTACCCAATAGCAGATGACACGCATCCATGGGTAGGACATCATACAAAACCTTGTCCTTATACCTCCCTATGGACAATTCTACCCAAGCTTGTTGATTGACTATTACATGTTGATCTTTATTCAACCAAGTAACTCTATAAGGATTAGTGTGAGGTATCCTTGTCAATTTTAACTTCTCAATAGATTTTAAAGAAACTTTATTATCAATAGAACCTGAATCTATGATAACTTTACAAACCTTACTGAGTATCTTATAGTTCACTTGAAAAAAAGATCTTCTTTGGCTTGGCTCCTCTTTGATGGGTTCCTTAAGGAGTGCTCTCCGAACCATCAGATGCTCTCCCATCCCTGATCCTATGGGGACTTCTGTAGTCTATCTGCTAGAAGACTCTTCTTGCACATAGTTAGCTCTTTTCTCTCCTCCTTGTGAAGTAGAGATCTTTACAGGACACCGATATGCAGGATGCCCAAACTACTAACAGTTGTAGTATTTCATTGAAGATAAGTAAGATCCTCTTCCTTGGTTATCAATTCTTCCTCTTGAACTATTATTTGAACCTCTTTCTTGACTGTAACCACCTCTAATGTTGCTAGATTCTCCTTGGTTCTCTGTGAGTTTGTTCTCACTCTAATTCTTAGTTTTAGGATTCCTTCCTCCATATCCTCCTCTATGACCTCTATTTTCTCTTCCTCCACCTCTACTGTTTGAGTCTTGTTTCTTTTTGAACTTCTCTTCCACTTTAAGGGCTATTTGATAGCATTGGTGTATAGTCTTGGTGCTTAAGAGACTGATCTCTTCTTGAATACTCCATTTGAGGCCATTCTGGTATCTCACCACTTTTAGGCCTTCTTATTCCATCACATGGGATCTTAAGCATATCTTATGGAACTCTTCTGTATAGGTACTGACTTCTAAGTCTTTCTACCTCAGATTCTGCCTTTTCTTGTACAACTACACTTCATAATCATTAGGAAGGTAAGTTTCCTTCATCTTTTCCAGCATACCTTTCCAACTTGTTATGGGGTTCTTTCCTCCTTTTTCCCTTTCATCTTGGACAAATTTCCACCACATGAGAGTAGTTCTTCTCAATCTTGTCTCGCCTATTCTAAATTTCTGAGCTTCAGTCACACTATCATAGTCAAAGTGATTTTCAAGACCTTCTATCCATTCCATGATTAATTCTAGATCCATTTTTCCACTAAATAGAGGCACACCTTCTAAGGACTTACCACACATCACCTTCAATGCTTTCAAGAATGACTCTTCTTGAAGCACAGGGTCTGGCTCTAGGATCATGTCCTCCTCGTCCCCTAATTTTCCCTTCTCATCAGCTTCTCTCAGCAATTCACTGACTACTTTAGTTCGAAGCTGCACTTCTTCTTACTTGCATGCCATTTCGGCTAACTATTCCTTTAGGAGTTTGTTCTCCTTTCTCAGTTCTTTGACATCTCTTGCTAGTTCTACATTGGACACCATGTTAGATGAATTTATAGACTCTTCTGAAAATCACACCCAAAAAACACAAGCCCAATTCTCTAACTTTCTCTGATACCAATCTGATGTAGATTCCCAAGTCTAGTTGTTAACTGAGAGTCAGCTTGACTCAGCTTCAAGGTCTTTGAATGGACCTTATAGGGTATTATCAAACCCTAACTTAAGGAAGTCACTAAGATATTCACCTCAAGTGATCTAGACCTGGTTCTCACCATAAAGGTACTATCTCATGATGTGGAATCTAATAGGATAGATCCACTCTCCAAGTTAAACTAATTGGTTCAACCTGAATAACACAATGATACACACTACACATGGAATCTATCACAAAAATGCTCAAGATGATTCTCCAATTATTTTCTGTATTCACACAACTCTTATCTATTAAAAAATACAATATGTATTCTTCTCTTCTGTCTACTTCCTCCCCCTATATCCTCTTACAAAACTTTCACCTATATATCTATCTCTCAAAAATATCTCCAAAATATTTCGTGCTCCTTAACAACTTCAACCACCTTGCACAGATGGCATGGTCGAGCCATAAATGACCCTCCCATCACTGGAACAGGTGTCACTACACATCAAAAACCAAAATGACATGTTGAGAGCCATTGCGGTTGACCCAACTGGTCACAAAAATTACATCTTGCATTTTCTGGGCCATTAACCGACATAATCGAGCAACATACCACCATTATCGAGCACCATTCCTGAGCATCAAAATGAACTTTACATTTGATACTCAAGCATCAGTCAACAAAACCAAAATATAAGCAACCTGGAGCACCAAGTGTATCTTGAGAGATATTACTGAGCAACATTCCCGAGCATTCTGCACAACATACCCGAGCAACCTAGAGTAAACTGAGCAAAATTCCCGAGCAGCATTACCAAGCAATAGATTTTCCCGAGCACCAGTATAACTTAGTGCCACTTTATCAATTTTGGTTGCTAGAACCTTGTTGGATTTCCAGAGGTTTATAAGCTACCTCAACACACACTTAAACTAGAAAAAAACTATTTTCACAACTATGGCGTTTGTTCACCGGTTGACCTTGGTCATTACAAGAATGGTGGAACAAAACACCTTACAAACCAAAAATACTTTCTATCCTAGAAATGTTTCTAACCTTAGGTGATCCTGCACCACATACTAATCTTGTAGTTGATTTGGGTCAATATCTATACCCTTTTTGGATAGCTTATTCCTATCTTTCTTGTTTAGCAATCAGTTTAATTATGAGGTTTTATAGCATGTTCTCTTCTATTTAGTTAGGGGGTCCTTGAATATATATTTTGTATTTTTTATTTATTCCACTTCCAAGATTATTAAATTCAATATTTGACACTTTTATGTTTAAGAACACCACCGTACCAACACTTAAAAAGTAGCAAATCCCAAATAGCAATACTAAATTATCCCTGGTAACAACAGACCTTGGTGTAAATCCCTCAAACTCTAGACTGCAACATGTTACTGATAACTTATATTTGCTATTGTACTCTGCTACCAAGATTACTATCAAGTTGATTTTCCAATTCCAGATTAATATTTGTAATTTATTTTAAGGCTTAATGGTGATTAAAAAATAACAATCCATTATATGTATAATATCACTCAAGACAAGTAATCTCTAAAAGGATTGGATATACGAGGGAAAATCTAACATAGGCACAAACATAATCATCTAAGAGGAAATGACTTGTTAACAGATTGAATAAAAATATCTTATGGAAGTTGCATGTCAGATGTTATATTAATAGTATGTTTGCTAAAATTTTGACTACTGGTATATTTACCATAGTTTGTTTGGACTATTTCAGGAAAGAAAAAGGTCCACAGGTTTTGTGGCCAATGGAGCTTCCCAATTTGGAAAACTATTAGTAAATGCATTTTCTTATCAGGCAATCATAATTTTTCATAAGTAGTTTGAGAAATGACATCTCTTCCAAAATCTTCTTAAATTGGTGCATGTATTGATATTGATTTTAATAATTGTTTGAGAAAGCTTTTGGAGCATGCACCTAAGACAAATTCTCTATGAATTGATTATGGTCCTAACAATTCCAATTTGGGATGGCACGTTGGATGTCTACTTATCCTTTGAAATATTATGAGGAGACAAATAATACATCAAAGAAGAAAAAACATGTGATAATGTAATGTCATCTGAGGCTAAAGTGGAAAGTACTAAGCACAATGCAAGGAAACCTTCAAATTTAACATCAAATCATTTTTCAAATAATACAGATGTTGAATCTGAGTAGCCAAAGTGTTGTCTAAGAAATTTCTCAAAATTAGAAACATGCTCTGTTGCTAATTAACATAAAGCCAAGGCTGAGAAACCTAAACAAAGATTTAGAAAAGGGTTAAATTCAATAGCAGAGTCAGTTTTAGATCAGACTGAGGTTGAAACTGATAAGGTTAAGCACAATATGAGAAGGGGATCACATTCAATTATGGAATCTACATAGGATCATCCATAGCTAGAAATGAAAAAGGTTAAACACTATTAGAATAACTGAGAGGGGGGGGGGTGTGAATCAGTGGCCTAAAAAAAATCCAATTAATCAATCCAAAAAATTAGTACCATAATAGTAAGCCTCTAGTTATCTTCAGTCCTACAAGATGCATGCCTTCAAATAAACTTATCAAATAAATACTTCTCAGAGTTCACTATTAAACATTATTCTTAATGTTTACCAATTAGCAGTCTTTTATTTACCAAAAAATAGTAAATTTCTTAGTGTATACCGATCAATCCAGCTTAGTTATGTGTAATGAAAAACACTAAAGTAATGACTCATAAACACATTGACACATGGATTTTTAACATGGAAACCCTGTTAAGAGAAAAATCACTTGGGACCGGTAACCCAAATTTTTCACTCTTCTAAAGTGAGGTCGGTGAAGAGCCAACCTTGTTAAAGGTTACAAACACACTGTTAGGTGTGACCTTGTTAGAGGATTTAAATAGAATATTTTGTCACTTGATATCGGACATCTCTATGCTACCTTTTATGACCAAACCCAGTGTAGTTTGTCAAATGGTATCTGGCATCTCATTCTATCTTCATGATCAAACTTTTTGATACTCCTTGGGTTGTATCTCAATAAAGAAAGGATTGTTAAGTCCTACTCGGTTAAGAGACTTTCTGAATCAATGGTTAAAATGAAACAATAAATGATCTGTTCACACATACAACTTAGACTTGCATATTTTCAGATCTATTGTAAGCTCATTATACATTTTTGATAAATGTATTTTAAATACCTTTTCTCCACTTATTTCTACTCGGTGATGTTGTGGTTCTCTGTTGGTTGGTGTCTGCAAGAATCTTTAGCTCTTTCCTGAGCTTGATTGATCAAGACTGTATGAAGTTGTTCTTCATTAGTTTATCTACAGGATCCTCTTTCTCTATTCACTCCCCTAATTCATAATGAATTAGATTGTCTCTTTATAGACATGATATCACCATTTCTCACTTCTTAATTTTCTTTTTCTTGGCGTGATCCACAATTTTAGCCAATCTTGCTTTAAAGATTAACTGCTATTTTATCTCGTAGAAATCTTCTTACCAACTAGATAAATTTTTTTAAAATATTTTACTTATCTATAGCTTTAACTTGTCGATGAAAAAAAGGTTAACAACTAGTTAAGTCTATCTTTAGCTCTGCCAACTAAGTATTTTGTCATTTCTAAACTTTAGTTAATTTTGGTGTTTTAACTCTTTGATAGCTTCGGTCAACACTTCAGTTCTCCTTAGGCTTCTCCATTGGTGTTGTCTATCCTTTAGGGTTGTCTATCCTTTGGGGTTGTCTGTCCATCAGGTAAAACTGTAATTCTGGCCGTTGGTAATGCTTGTGATTCTATTCGTTGGTAATGCTTGTCAGTTTTCTTACTCAGGCATCACTGTGACTTTGCTCTCAATTTTTTCTGCCCGTCAGGTTCCACTAGTCATTGGTGTCTATAGTCACTTAGTGAATTTTGGTATTTTATGCATTACTGAAAGCATAATATTTATCTCTCTAATTCTCTAAAGTGATTTGACACTTTAAATATAACCGATTAGATTATATCAAGTTGACATCAATGACAATGCAATCCATTAACTCTTTTAATGTCTTGCATTATCTTTCTGCATTTTGGTGATCAACTTAACATCTTCAAACATTCAATCAATTATACATCATAAATCTCTCCCTTTGGCGTTGATGACAACACACTACATTATCACACTATATTAATAATAATACAATATGAAATATATCAAGTGTATTTCATCCATCTCTCCCAAATATTTTGTTCTATAACTCATACAAATGTCTGGCTCTTAGTAAGATTATATAGCTTAGCTTTGTTTCTTGCAAAGTGTGTCTCTTCAATCTTCAATCCCTTTACTAGATAGATGTAGCAGTTTTTGTGTTTGTTCCTAATATGTGCTCTACCTTGAATGTTCCTCTCTTTGATAATCTCTTTTTCTTTTGATAGAAATCTCTCCCTTAGTATGTATTCTCTTCCTCATGTTACTTCTCTCCCTTTGATGGATATTTCATATGTAATCAATCTCCCCCTTTGAATTCTTAGAAACTTCTCTCCATGGATAATGAATGGATAATGATATAATCTCTTCCTAACAATGAGATAATCTCTCCCTTATAATTCCTGGATAATGAGACAATCTCTCCCTTTGAAAACAATGCCAAAAAATTCTTCCATATCATCTTCCATCCCTTTTTATAATATACTCCTTGAATTTCCCTATCCATCATCAATACATTGTCTCTAGTATTTGGTGCATAATTGTACCTTGCTGTGTATAGATGTATCATTGCAGTCCACCTCTTGTGCTTGCATCAACATGAATGATATTCTAATTTGTCTGTAGGCTGAAGCAGCCTCCTAGTCAACTTACTGACTGATAGAAAAGGGTTGTACCCCTAGTCTCTGTCTCAGGTACTCAAATGTATCTTTCAGTAATGGCTTGGGAAATATATCAGCTAATTGTTCCTTTGATTGAACATATTCTAGTATCACTTCTTTTGCTTTCACTTATTCTCTTAAGTAGTGATACTTGATAGCAATATGCTTAATCTTAGCATGCATGAATGGATTCTTTGAAATGTTTATTGCATTGGTATTATCACAATAGATAATCATTGGTTCAAGAATCTTCATATTCATACCTTCTAGCAATTATTTTATCCATGCAATATTGGAGCAATTTGCAGCAGCAACCACATATTCTTCTTCTGCAGTAGACTGTGAGATGCATCCTTGCTTCTTGCTGATCCATGTGACAAGTATGTCACCTATGAAGAATGCTCCTCCAGTTGTGCTCTTTTGGTCATCAATATTTCCAGCCCAATCAACATTGGTATAGACTTGAAGCTCAAATTATCCTTCTCTTTTATACCATAATCCATAATCCTTGGTATTCTTTAGATATCTCATAATTCTCTTGACAACAGTCATATGTGATTCTTTGGGATTAGCAGAGAATATTGCAACTATTCCAATTGCATGTACAATATCTAGTTTAGTATGAACAACATACATTAGTTTTCCAATCATTGATCTATTCAAGGTCTGATTTACCTCATTTGATTTGTCTTCCTTTGGTAGCTTACATCCAGTTGCCATAGGTGTTCCAACTAGCTTGGAATCTTCCATCTTGAATATCTTCAACACTTCTTTGATGTATTTGCTGAGTGATATATATGCCTGCATCTTGTTGAAGAATCTGTAGACCAAGAAAGAATTTGATCTTCCCAAACATAGACATTTAAAGCTCTTTACTCATTTCATTAGCAAAGGGTTTGCATAACATTTCATTTCCGCCAAAAATGATATCATCAATAAATATTTAAGCAATCAGAATTTTACCATCGGTATCTTATTTTAAGTACATATTGATATTTTCACTTGTTCTTACAAATTCAATTCTTATGAGATAGGAGTGAAGTCTTTCATACCAGGCTCTAGGTGCTTGTTTCAATCCATATAAGGATTTATGTAGTCTACATACCATGTTTTTCTTTTCTGGATCAACAAACCCTTCTAGTTGTTCAATGTATACCTCTTCTTCCAGTATTCCATTTAGGAATGCATATTTGACATCCATCTGGTATACCTTGAATCCTTTGAATGAAACATAAGAAAGAATAATTCTAACACCTTCTAGTCTAGTAATGATTTCAAATGTTTCTCCATAATCAATACCTTCTTCTTGTGCATACCCCTTGCATACTAATCTTTGTTTGTTTCTTGTGACTTATCCATTCTCATTCAACTTATTTCTGAATATCTATTTGGTACCGCTGACATTCTTGTCATCTGGTCTTGGTACTAGTGTCCATGTATTGTTCTTCTCAATTTGTTCTATTTCTCCATTCATAGCACTGACCCATTCTTCATTCTCAAGTGTAGTATTAATAGATTTAGGCTCAAAATCACAAAGTAAACATCTAGTGTTTAGTGACTTACTTCTTGTTCTCATTCCGGCCTTCTTGTCTCCTATGATCTGATTATGTGGATGATGTCTTCTAACATACTTGGAAATTTTCAGTTCAACTCTTTTTCCATCATTCTAATTATCATCTTATCCTTCATTCTGATCTCTATCGCTTGGTACATCATCTTGAGTATTTTCCTAATTTTTGGTAATTGTAGCCTGATGCTCAGGTGCAATGTTCTATTTCTCAGGAGCGATGCACCATTGCTCAGGTAGAGTGTTAGGTTCTTCAATGTAAACAAACATGTTGTAGTCTTATAGTTCTCTTCTGCTTTCCCTATCATTCTTTTCTACAAATTCATCTATTCTTACATTTTCACTTTCAATGATCTTGTTAGATGACTTGTTAAGACATTTATAAGCGTTACTTTTGGTGGAATACCCTAGAAAGATACCTTCATTAATTTTGGAGTCAAGCTTTCCATTTATTTCATCTTTTAAAATATAACAATGACTACCAAAGATTTTAAAGTAACTTACATTGGGTGTGTAGCCTACCAAAGCTTATAGGGTGTCTTCTTTGTGTGCTTCTTCAATTGTACTCTATTCAATGTGTAGACAATAGTACTAATAGCTTCCCTCCAGAAAGTTTGAGTGATTCTTTTCTTAATCATTAATATTCTTGCACAGTCAACAATTGATCTATTTCTCCTTTCAGGAATCCCATTTTGCTGTGGTGTTCTCGGTACATAAACATATCTTTTAATTCAATGCTCATTACAGAAATTAGTGAATTCATCTAAAATAAATTCCCCTCATCTATCTGATCTTAAGCATTTCAATTCCTTACCACTTTTCTTTTCTTCCATAGCCTTATACCATTTAAACATCTTGAATGCTTATGATTTATCTTTGAAGAACATAACTATGATCATTCTAGAATAATCATTAACAAAGAGAATGAAATACCTATCTCCATAGTAACTCTTTTTCCTCATCGGTCCACATAGATTAGTATGGACTAATTCTAGATTTTCATTAGATGTATGGGATTTACTCATGAAACTAGATTTTGTCATCTTACCTTTTTGACAATTCTTGCACATGATATGCTCAGGCTTTGACATGCTCGGTAAGCCTCTGGCTTTTATTTTATTGCTTATCTTTATCATGTTGTCAAAATTCACATGACATAATCTCTTATGCCACAACCATATTTATTCATTTCTAGCCATCAAACAAGTGGTGTTAATGTCATCAAGATAGAAAAGGTTACCTTTTATCTCTTCACCAGTTTCGATCAACCTTCCTGATTCATTGAAGATATTTGCCTTCTTATTTTCAAATTCTACTCGGTGACCTGTATTATTAAGTTGTGAAACACTTAACAAATTATAATTTAGTCCTTTTACCTAGTAATCATTTTCACATTTGATTAGGTTATTCAAAATTATGGTTCCTTTACCTTCAAATGCACAAGGTGTGTCATTACCCATTCATACTGATTCACTATTATAGTATTCAAAAGTTTCAAACTTTTATTTATCACTGGTCATGTGGTGAGTGTAGCCACTATCTATAATCTAGACATCATTCTTACTAACCTTAGATATGAGTGCAATTTCTACATACCTTTCTTCTTCTTCATCTGAATCATCCTTCATGGATACAAATACCATCTCAATGTCATCATTAGATTCGATGTCAGTGTCTCTAGCTTTGTTCTCAGCTAGGTAACAAGATTTCTTTCCTTTGTCCTTATAGTCTTGGGTATCTCTTTTGTCAGATTTTTAGGTGCTTTGGTAATCTCTTTTATCACCTCGGTCAAACTTCTTTTCATATGTTCTGTCATTACTTTTGTCATGTTTTCTTCTATTAGGACATCTTGCAGCAAAGTGTCCAACCTCTTTACAATTAAAACATACAAGTGGTAATTTACCTTTGTATCTACCTTTGCCTCTATACAATCTTCTTTCCATTAGTGCTTCAATCTCATCAAGTCCTTGGGCATCACTATCACTTTCACTATCATTCCTCATAGTGTGTCTATGACTTGACTTACTTATTTTCAAAGAAGATTTGAATGTAGACTCTATAGATGGTAAGACACTATTATCAAAGTTATTTATCTCAAATGAAATCAGTCTACCAATTTGACTATGTAGAGTAACAGTATTATTTGCAACTACTCTCATTTCTTGTATAGAAGACACTGTATTAGCATATATAGGCAGTAAGGTTCTTAGGATTTTACTTACCAATGTCTCTTCTTCAAGTACACCTCCAACTCCTTGGATAGCATTGACTACCTCTTTGATTCTATAGCTATACTAAGTGATATTTTCTCCTTCTTTCATCCTTAGGTCATCAAACCTCCCTCTTAGGCTTTCTTTCTTAGCTCTTAGTACATTAGCATCTCCTCCATGTACCAGCTTCAATTTTTCCCACATTTGCTTTGCAGAGGTGCAGATTTTGACATCTTCAAACTCAGCATCAGAGAGTGAGGAAACAAGTTCTATCATCATGAAATTATGCTCATGCTTTTCTCTTAATTGCTTAAGATTGTGAGGTCCTATAGGAAACACATATTTAATATCAAGGTGTTGAGCAACATCATTACCAATACCTGATAGGTGGAGTCTTATTCTGATTTTCCATGATGCAAAGTTTGATGACATGTAACTGATTAAATGTTTGAAGGTGTTAAGTTGATGATCATGCAAGGAATTAAATCATTTAATCTATTGTATTATCTGTCATGCCCCGCAAGGGAACCGGGGAAGAGAACAAAGATTCTTTTTGAAAAGAAAATCTAAGTAAAAATTCATGAAATTTTTTGAACTTTTAAAAGAGTTATGAAAGCAAAACTTCAAACTTAGATTCTTCCCAAAGTTCCCTTCTAACTTAATGCACCATTCATTTAAGTCCATCTAGTGTGCTAACAATTTTATGTACTTTTTAAACAGACTACATCATATCATTATAAGATTCTTTATTAAGAAATACCTAAGTACTTTCATTTCAATTTTCCATTTAAAACCATCTAGATTCCTAAGTATTCTTTATGAACAATATAACCTTTAAATCAAA
>MU223248.1:157441-169195 GCA_018584345.1 Thuja plicata
TTTGAATTAAATTGTTTTCTTTCTCTTTAAAGCACAATTAATTCAAAGTTTCCATTTCTGAATAAAAGAAAGATTTTTGAGAGAATATCCAATTAATTAAATAAATATGACCTCATAATTTCTTTTTGTCAATTATCTAAATATTAAATTCAATTATTGAAAATGAGGATATTTATTTAATAATTAAATATCATTTAATTCCTTTTTCATGTGTCTAAGCTAAAGAGGGTGAATTTAATTTAATTTAAGTGCTAGGACTTTATTAATTAAATTAATTTGATCATAAGGTTTGTTTAGCCAATTGGTATTTATGAAGTAAATATGATGTATGATTAATGCAGATTTAGGATTTTCTACATTTGACACTCAGGTTGAGTAGAGTCAGTTAAAACTCAGAATTGCCTAGTACAATAGGACTTTGATGATCTAGAAGAATGACAAATGCAACAAAATTTGTTAGGGTTGCAAGATGCCAATTTTGGGGTGTTACATTTTTCCCCTCTTTGAATTGATGTGCGAGCAATGCATTGATTCAAAGAGTAGTTTGATGCTTGAAGCACAGAGGAATAGATTTAAAAATTGATGATGCAAAGATTTCAGAGCCATCTCCAGAACAAAGATTGACTCTCCAAAGTCTAGGTTAGGTTGCCAAGACGCTGGCCAAATAGATATCTTTCACAAGATTGTCCCTAGAATGAGGCTCAACCTTCAGGAGTCAGGGTTAGATTGCCCTGATACCTATCCCAAAAGATAGTAAAATAGAGGTTTTAGGACTATCTCTAGAATGAAGCTTAGTCCTCCAATATCTAGGTTAGATTGCCTAGACACTGGTCAGATTGACATGTTTCACAAGGGTATCCCCAGAATGAGGCTTAACCTTCAGGAGTCAAGGTTAGATTGCCCCGATACCTATCCCAAAAGATGGATAAATATCTTTCACAAGATTATCCCCAGAATGAGGCTTAACCTTCAGGAGTCAGGGTTAGATTACCCCGATACTTGTCCCAAAAGATGGATAAATATCTTTCACAAGGTTATCCCCAAAACAAGGCTTAACCTTCAGGAGTCAGGGTTAGATTTCCCCGATACCTATCCCAAAACATGGATAAATATCTTTCACAAGGTTATCCCCAGAATGAGGCTTAACCTTCAGGAGTCAGGGTTAGATTGCCCCGATACCTGTCCCAAAAGATGGATAAATATCTTTCACTTGGTTATCCCTAGAATGAGGCTTAACCTTCAGGAGTCAGGGTTAAATTTCCCTTATACCTATCCCAAAAGATGGATAAATATCTTTCACAAGGTTATCCCCAAAATGAGGCTTAACCTTCAGGAGTCAGGGTTAGATTTCCCCAATACCTATCCCGAAAGATGACAAGATGTAAGGAACAAAGATGCCCTTATTGATTATGGAGTATCCATTTTTGACCGTGAGATACGAAAAACTAAACATGCCCTAAGTGATGAGATGCCCCTAGCAATGAGGAATTTTTAAAAATCAGATCAGATTGATTGAAATAGATTTAATGATGTAATCATCCTGCCCCCTCGGGAGTGAAATAGAAAGATGACATGTCATATTGATGATGGAGAGCAAAAAATTGCAGATAGATGTTGAGTCGGAGATCAAGAAGAACTCAGGACATATTATAGAAGAATTCAGAAGATGCAAAATCAATTTCAAGTGATTTCAAGGTCTGGTTGACCAAGTTTGACTAGGGTTGACTAGAGTTGACTAGAGTTGACTTTTGAGGAAAAAAGTCAAAGAATTTAGAAAATGATGATATGATAAGCAACGTCAGAAAGTTGACTACACAAGTGGTCGATCGCGTCGGTTCCAAAAATTTTAAAATATGATTTTGAGCTATATAGAAGTGTCAGATTTTGATTTTGATTTCGATCACGAAAATGGATTCAGAGCGGTCAAATTAGGTAGTGGTGCAATTTTTGTGCAAAACGGAGCACTTTGAAAAATTAGGTAGTGGTGCAATTTTTGTGCAAAATGGAGCACTTTGAAAAATTAGGTCAAAACCTATATAAGGACGAAAAGGGTCATTTTCAAATCATTTCAACCCTTTCACTTTGTGAGAAAAGAGCTCTGAGCTAAAAGACAAAATGGTGGTCCCCTACAACAGTCATCGATTTGAGCGAGCCAAGAGACACAGCCAGCCCGCAGCGTATGGACCACCTGTAAGTAGTCGATAAACTTCTTCGCAATTTAAATTTCATTCATTTTGGTCAATTTTTGCTCATTTTTCCATGTTTTTAAAATTTGAGTCGCGGGTCTTCATGCGAAGAAGTAGTTTCTTCGCGCGCCCCATAGGGAAAGCTCACACAAAAAAATGACATGTTCACGCCACTCAGTGTCGAATCTCGCGTGAGTCAGTACCCAATTTCATGTGAGAAACCCCTTAACAGGGCGTTTCCTTGCGTGAACAGGCAGGAAAGATCGTGCAATATTCCAATATCGCGCGATGCGAAGAATTTCTTCGCGCGAAAGAGAACTTCTTCGCGCAAAATTATGCTACCTCGCATGAGAAAAAGTGATTTGAATGAGCATGAAATCAGTCTACGTCGCATCCAATAGATTTTGTGTCAGCATCGTTAATGTCTATAGGATGTCTGGAATGCTTTCTTATCGCATTATGTTTCGATTATTGTCGATTACTGATTGTGCTCTGTTGTTTGTATGTCTTGCAGGTTGACTTTCAGGATATAGCATTCAGATCGCATCATCCAGTGATCAGCAGATTGGTATCTCAGCTAGATGATGTTGAGATGGCACACATAGGGACATTGGGTTTGAGCACTTTATGTGATATACCTGAGATTCAGGTTAATCACGGACTACTAGGAGCATTGGTGGAGTGTTTCCATTCGGAAATGAACACATTTTATTTACCATAGGGGGAGATGACCATTACTCTTGAGGACATATACCGGATCCTGAGGATACCTTTCATTGGGGTCAGATTCAAGTATGATACACGGCCCAAGTTGAGCACAACAGTGTTGAGAGAGGTCTTTCAGGATGACCTTGTGATGGGCAGAGCAATCCCACGGGAGGATATGATCGGTTTGTATGGGATGACCCATAGGTTTCCAGTGGTATTAGCATGCTTCCTTGGGTGCTACTTGATGCTTGACCATGGACAACACGGTCTAGAGTGTGGTTGGGGCAGGATGCTGCAATTGATGATGGCACAACCGTGGCATTATGGATGGGGCCAGTGTATGCTGGCACATATGTATCACAAGATGCATGAGATCGCCTATCGAGAGGCAAAGAGTATGGCAGCAGGTGTGTTTGTATTATAGGTATGGGCTTGAGAGCATCTTCCTATCACCAGGCTCATTTGTGAGGACACGAGATAGCCCTTAGAGCCCTACATATACAGATATAGGGGGATGATTACCCAGCCCGCGCTGGGTAAGGTTGATTAGTGGCGAGCTCAGCTCGATGATTTGGTAGCAGTGATATGGAGGCCATGGAGATTGACAGAGGCCTGGGATGATGCAGCGGAGTAGCTGATTCATATGTTTTTCTCCCGTGCGATGATAGGTCACACCATCATAGTTATTGAGAGATTCTTGCAGAAGTGGGTATGGTGGCAGTTTGGTCACCCACAGGACATCTCCCAGGAGTATATAGTGTATGCTTGATTTGTTAATGAGGTCAGGAGAGGCTGGGGGACCCCATTGGACCAGGGGTGGACAATGATAGATATTCGCTCATTGGTCCTAGTTCAGTGGGACTACCTACGAGATATAGCAGATGTTAGCGTGACTGCCGAGTACAGGGAGCACTTCATCACGCACCCTTTTCTGAGGTTTACTGATCTAGTGGGGATAGTGGGTCGAGGATAGGTGGTACCTCCTCAGGTTGTTCAGCCATAGGTGGCATAGAAGGCACTGATGCATCCCCCACAGCAGAGGGCACAACAAGGTCCTCGACCCTAGACAATACAGATGGAAATCCCCGCCTGACATATGGGGATGGATGTTGGAGCCAGTGGCAGTGGAAGCACTAGGCAGTCTCAGAGATGAACTGCAACATAGTTATTAGAGGAGTAGCAGGTACCTCCATAGGAGGAGGGACAACAGGATGATCCCATGTAGGAGGATCATCCTGCGCTGGATATAGCACAGGAGGCAGTGTAGGACCCATAGGGGCGAGCATGAGAGAGAGTGAGATAACTCACTAGACAGGTTGGAGACCTTACCATACAGGTCGCTGTGCGAGATGCCAGACTGATGGACTAGGATAGGGAGATATAGGATCTTTGGGAGTAGTTGCGAGCAACACAGGAGGAGGTGCGGCATCATAATACACAAGCGGCTTATTATTATGTATCATATATAGGTGCGGTACCGGATGAGGCATCGCAGGTGGCCCGATTTTTGAGCTATGCGAGAGGGTCATAGGAAGTGTAGATGTCACCTCCACCAGATAGGGCCCCACCTCCACCTCCTCTAGGTGACGAGGGAGAGGGCCAGAGTTAGGCTGCTTTGGTAGATGAGATGAGATCATAGGATGTATCTAATGTGTTGGCATCCTTGTATTATATCACCATTTTGAGATAGATTGTGCTCAAGTAGCACCATTTTGTATTTGTATCGACACATTATATATATATATATATATATATATGAGCTCATCTTTTGATATCATCAGATTTTGTATGTTGTCTTTTATGAGATGTTTCCTATATTCTTAGATGTGTAGATGTTTAGAATGTATGTAAATGGATGAACATGTTTTGAAAGATATTTATGAAATGCACATGTATGAATGTAAAGATGTATATATGTATGTAAATGATTTATGTAAATGCAATGTGTAAATGATTATGAAAATGTAATGTATAGATGATTATGAATTGTGAATATGAATATGGATATGGTACTAACATCTCATGTAGGACAACAAATGCTAACCAAAAGAACATGTGAAGAAATGAGAGTGAGGATCGAACACCTGTGCAATCGTGATGAAATGTGAACGGTGAAGAAGAAATCTCCAAAGTATGAACCCAGAAGAATGCAATGAAAAGAACACCGAATCATTGTCACAATGCAAGTCTAGAATGAAAATGCAATCCTATGCTAGATGCAATATGAAGGTGCAATTCTATGCTAGATACAATATGAAAGTACAATTCTAGGACATGGTTGTGAGACCCATTGTAAAATCATCATCATTGAGTATTTTTTTGGAACATCAAAGTCGATACAACCCTTACTGGCACCACAATGCAACCATAAGGATATGACTATGACTTATCATTGGATAAAATGTAGGAAACGAATGTAAGCACTAGGGCACAAAAGCCAAGATGACCTGAACATTGTTACCAGTTAATGTTGCAAGAGTGCACTAGCATCAAGGCATTCAAAGCCAAGATAACCATGAGTGTGATCATGTGTAAAAAAACAGATCAATAACAAACAAAACAATAACAAACAGAGAAATAACAAGCAAGGAGATAGTACCGACCTCACCATGGCGTACAAATAAACAAGATCGAGGGATGTGAGGTTGTTCCACCTTATCGCGGGACCTCTTATCACATATACCCTGTTTATTTTACATTGCCGAATCATCAGGACTACACCAACAAGCAGTAGACAAAGAAAATATCAATGAAATTCATGAGAATAGACAATATACAAAGAAATATTCAAGCATAGCTTAGCCAGTTTCAAAGTTTTTGAATGTATTCATGTTCAGAGGTGTTGAAAAACACCGTTGTGCTTGTGAGTGCATTGTGTTTGATTGGTATCGATAGATGTTTATGATTGAGATATCCGATGTGTGTTAAAAAACACAGATGTGTCCAAAGATAGTGTTAAAAAACACTGTTTATGGTGGTGTTGAAAAACACCAGTTTGTGTCAGTAGAGAGTTGTCCTTGAGAAATGAAAAGATTACTGACTCAAGTGTAAACCAAAGATGTGATCAAATGGGGGGCCCATGCCCCTAAGTAATGATGACTAACTTGACATATGTTGCGAGGACAAATGAGATGTGATTGTCCCCAAGCATATGGCGCTGAAGCAATGACAAGTCAGGAGGGTTCGCAAAGGAACTAAAGTGTCACAAAAGTGACCAAAAGATATGTACAAACTAAGGCATAGAATTTTCAAGACTGAGTGTCGATAGATAGAGCATGTGAGTATAACTCCAACTGTAAATAACGTGAGAAATATCGATAGAATAGCAACAGTAGGTAGATGCAGTGAGAACCACTGGTGACTGACGTGAGAGAGATGCTCAAATGAAGCGATCATAGTATAAGCTATACATCAGTAGGTAGATGTAGTGAGAACCACTGGTGACTGATGTGAAGAAGATCCTTAAAAGATAAAAGGACAGTGCCCCCTAGATTAGGAGGGTTGCCCTGAGAGTATGACCAGTTTCAATCCATGTAAGTTGGTGTCTTGACAGGAACTGAAAGCAAATGAAAGTAGGAAAGAAACAATGTGGGAAAGAAAATGCATAAAGCCAAGGGGTGCTGCAATAGATATAGCATTGTGGAACAAGAGGCGCCTATTTACTAGGTTTTTACCTTCTTGGCAGAAATTCTTTTTTTGCTACCATGATGCCTGTTTGCCAGGTTTTCATCAATGGCACTTTTTTCTTTTTCTCTTTTTTTGTATTTTTCAAATTTTCAATTTTTTTTTTGTATTTTTGGAATATATAATTTTTTGTAGATACATCAAAGCACCTATCGCTAGGTTTTCACTAAGATGATCATTTTTTTTCAGGACTTTTTCAGATTTTTAGAATTTTTTCAGGACTTTAGTATATATATGAGCATACTGAAGATGTCTCAGCTATAGAACTGCTTCAGATGAAGAGCGTTGATGGGCTCTCTGAGTTGTTCTCCTTCAGTAGTAGAGAGTTGATAGGTACTAGATCCAAACACTGTAGTAACAATATATGGACCGAGCCAATTAGGTTCAAACTTGCCTTTCTGGACCCGATGTTGTTGATTCTTAGGGTTTTCCCTCAGAACAAGGTCACCCGCTTGGAAGTCTCTTGGTCTAACCTTTTTGTTATAGCTTTTAGACATCCTCTTTTGGTATGCTCTCAGGTGATCAAACGCCACTTGGCGATGTTCATCAAGTAATTCTAGCTCTTGTAGCCAAGATATTCTAGTATCTTCATCAGTAATGAGGCACTTCAGAGAGACTCGCAAATAAGGAATCTCGACCTCAATAGGTAGCACAACATCTGCTCCATAAACCAATGCATAGGGTGTAGCCCCTGTGGGTGTTCTTATACTTGTCCTATATGCCAAAAGAGCTGGATTGATCTAGAGATGCAAATCTCATCCGGACTTATGTACTGTGCAATGTAGGATCTTAAATATTGTTTTGTTGGAAGCTTCCACCTGTCCATTACCCTGAGGATAATAGATGGAAGACCAGTGTTGAGTAATTTTAAATTTAGAGCAGAGCTCTATCAAATCCTTGTTTTTAAATTTTCCCCCATTATTTGTGATAATTGTTGAGGGTACACCATGCCTGTAGGTGATGTAATTGAGAATAATCATTGCTACTATTTTGCCACTGGCAACGGTGAGAGGGACTGCCTCCACCCACTTAGTAAAATAATCCATAGCTGTAATGATAAAATTATGTCCGTCGAAGGACGAGGGGTAGATCTAACCCACTAAATCAAAGGCCCATTGTTGAAATGGCAAGAAAGTAATGAATGGAATCAGCTCCTTTGCTAGAGCATGAATCAGGTTTCCATGTAATTGACATTGTTTGCAGGACTTAGCAAACTGTGTTGCTTCTTTTTCCATATTTGGTCAATAGTAACTAGCTCTAATAAGTTTGCGAGCTAATGTCAGGCCATTAGAGTGTGACCCACAGATTCCTTCATGCACCTCTACTAATGCTTGTTTGGATTCATCAGGTTTTGAACACATAAGGAGGGTACCATCTAGACCACGTCTATACAAGTCATTAGCGATGATGATGAACCGTGAAGCACTGTGGATTAGGTGATGTTTCTCATTCTGGGAGTAAGTGTCTGGAATAATCTGGTCATGTAGGTAGGAGAAGATGTGATGGTAGTAGGATGAGTCATGTCCTATGACAGAACAGATCATCCGGGAGTCAGGGGAGTCATAGGCTAGGTAGCGTAATGTCTCCACCAGGAATTCATGTCTAAAATCATTTTTAGGCATTTGCAGCATAGAGGCAAGAGTAGCCATGGCATTTTCCATTTTATTATCTACCCTTGGAACCTGTTGAAATGTGATATGAGTAAAGTACTATTTAAGATCATCAACCAATCATTTATAAGGTACCAAATTTTCATCCCTTGTCTAATAGATATCGTTGACCTGATTAATGACCAACTGGGAATCTCCAAGAACATTTAGTTCATCCACGTGCCACTCAAGGGTGATCTTCATACCATTGATGAGGGCTTCATACTCAAAAATGTTATTTGTACAAGGAAACAACATCTTGTATGCTTTTGGTAATGAGTACCGTTGAGGTGTAATGAACAGTATCCCAGCACCTGACCCCTGTTGGGAAAATGAACCATCAAAAAACATAGTCCATGAGCGATGTGTAAGAAGTAATATGGAATCATCTAGAAATTCAATGTGCAATGGTTGATGATCAACTAGAGGTGCTTCTACCAAGTGATCTGCTATTGATTGGCCCTTAATGGTTTTCCTTTCAACATATTCAATATCAAACTCACTGAGAAGCATGACCCATTTAGCTAGTCTACCTGTGAGGGTAGCTTTACTGAGTAAATATTTCAGAGGGTCAATTTTAGCAATTAGACATATAGTATGAGCCAGCATATAGTGTCACAATTTTTGTGAAGCAAACACCACTACAAGGCAAGCCTTCTCTATAGTAGAATATTTCATTTCATATGAGACTAGAGTTCTAATAATGTAATAGATAGCCCTTTCTTTCTTGTGCTGATCTTCTTGAGCCAATAGGATACCCAATGATGTATCCGTAGCAGATATGTAAAGTATAAGTGGCTTCCCATGAATGGGAGGCATCAAGATTGGTGGGTTCGCAAGATACTACTTGATTTGTGCGAACCCTTCATCACATTCTTTATTCCACTGATAAGCCACACCTTTGTGCAAAGTCTTGGTAAATGGTTGTGACTTGTCTGCCAATTGAGAGATAAAATGTTGGATAGACTGTAGTCAGCCTTGAAGTCCTCTCATTTGTCTGATATTTTTAGGTGGCAGCATTTCCATAATAGCTTGTACTTTTTTAGGATCCACTTCAATGCCTTTGCCAGAGATGATATAGCCCAGTAAATTTCCAGATGTTATGCCAAATGCACATTTCTTAGGGTTAAGTCTCAAACTGAATTGTTCCATATGATCTAGTATAGGACCTAAATTGGCAAGATGTTTCTTTTGGTGCATACTCTTGGCTAAAGTGTCATCCACATAATCTTCCATTGTTTTATGCATCATGTCATGAAATATGGTGGTAACCGCTCTCTGATATGTAGCACTGGAATTTTTGAGTCCAAAGGGCATGACATTCCAATAGAAGGTGCCCCAGGCACATGTGAAAGCTATTTTCTCTTGGTCCTCTGGCACAATTTTTATCTGGTTATAACCAGAGAAACCATCCATTAGTGAATACATCTCATACCCAACTGTCATATCTATGATCATATCAATATTAAGTAATGGAAAATCATCCTTAGGACATGCCAAATTCAGGTCTCTGAAGTCTGTGTAGACTCTTATAGATTTGTTTTTTTTTTTATACTGGAACAATATTAGAGATCCATTCTGCATAATCAATTACTCTGATAAACACTGCCTTAAGCAATTTCTCCAATTCAGCTTTGACAAGTAGAGCTACATGTGGATGCATTTTGCAAAGCTTCTGCTTGATGAGCTTAACACCTAGTACAATGGATAGATGATGCATGATTAGATTAGGGTCTAATCCTGGCATGTCTGAATATTTCCATGCAAAGTTAATCTTTTTGTTTCTGAAGAATGTAGTGAATTCCTCTCTTTCTACCTGTGATAGTGATTGTGCCAAGTGAATAATATAAGGTTCAGCCTCTGTACCCAAGTTGATAGGTTGAGTTGGTTCAATAAGAGTAGATGATCTTTCCTGAAAATGACTTGGGAGTGTATCAAGTATCTCATCCGCAGGTGCCTCAGAGAGGTTTTAACCTTTGGATACATCTTTTATTTTGAATATTTTAGGCTTTGATACTGCCACAAGGTGGTTTTCACGATCAGAGCACCTATTTTTTCTTCTTTTTATTTTGTGACTAAGATACTTGATGTCAGCCTCAGTCATATTGACACCTGCTTCACTAGTGGGAGACGTTACAGGTTTGACATGTAGGTAACAAGAAAGAGCATAATCATTCTGGAATGTAAGGACTTCATTAGATGGGGAGGTAGAGTTCCAATCTATAAGCTTGGGATGGCAAAGTGAAAGAGGAGTGACGAGTTCAAGTGTGTTCACGGTATAATCATCAAAGGCATGGACAAGTAAGTCGAGACCCAAAGTGATTACATCCAAAGGTATAGTTGAATTCCTTTGATTCTTAATGACCATAGTAGATGACATGTTAACACCTAGTGAGTCAGACTCATGTGACCCGACACTAGACCATTCACCTACTTCAAGAAGGTTTTCATATGCATTAGCTATATCTGTATCTCTATCAGAAGTGGCATATGAAAAGCTATTGAACTCATATTCATGGGAGTCCATTTCATCATTAGGTCTCATGTTAAGAATGTGAGTAAAATCAACTCTTTGTCCCCAGTTGGGATGAGTTCTACCTAGAACCTCCGCTATGGTCAGATGAGCTCCTATAGACCTAGGTACCTCAGTAGTGTTTGTATCATCAGTCGCCTCTTGTGTAAGGAGAAGTGACTGGAATTCCTGATCAAACTGTTCTTGAAAGTGTGGTGGTATGTGTACATTACTGTGATGATCAGGACCTAGAGGATACATTTCTTTCCACTCTTCATAAGTTAATGGAGTAATGGAAGTGGTGGTATTAGAATCACTGTTAGTTTCTACTATACTGGCACATGGTACAAAGTTATCTGGCTCAGAAAAGAATGCTACCAGGTCTGGTGGAATAGGATAAGGAAAAGTATCCTCATCAGAGTTGTCTTTAGGTTCTGCAATTATAGGTGTTTCTTCAGATGTTGGTTTCTTACCTTCTCGAGGGACAAACTTGTTTATTCCCAATTGGAATGTGAGTTTTTGGAAGCCTATGCCTGTAGAGTCACATGTTCTACGACCAATAGCTTCAAGTGGTGTAATCAATCCCTTATGATTTGCACCTATGGGACCATCCCCTGTATAGCCAAAATGTTGCATAATAGATAAACCTTTACCATATTGGTCAGGTTTCATGTCATAAGGAGGAGTATTTTCAGAATTGTCTTATCCTTTATAGATCCAAGCTTTGATAGCTCTATTTTCAACTTCTTCTTCTAATGGTACTATGGCTTGTACAAAGGTACCACCATACTTTGTTGGAGGAGGAACTGTAGAAGGTTTAGTGTTCTCAGAAGGTCTCCCAAAAGAATGGAGAGACAAAGGCAAAGATGTAATAGATAATACAGGTCTAATCTGATATCCTCCCATATCAGTTTCTTTGAGAGTCAAGTTCTTTTCCATTTCTTTTAATTTATCCTCAAGGATTTCAATAGATTCTCTATTGGTAGGCACAAGGATGTCAGTAGATTTTGTGAGG
>MU223248.1:174569-188804 GCA_018584345.1 Thuja plicata
TAAATTGTTTTCTTCCTGCTTTAACTGTTTTCTTTCTTTGATTTAATTCTGTTTTATTTGAATTAAATTGTTTTCTTTCTCTTTAAAGCACAATTAATTCAAAGTTTCCATTTTTGAATAAAAGAAAGATTTTTGAGAGAATATCCAATTAATTAAATAAATATGACCTCATAATTGCTTTTTCTCAATTATCTAAATATTAAATTCAATTATTGAAAATGAGGATATTTATTCAATAATTAAATATCATTTAATTCCTTTTTCATGTGTCTCAGCTAAAGAGGGTGAATTTAATTTAATTAAAGTGCTAGGAATTTATTAATTAAATTAGTTCGATCATAAGGTTTGTTTAGCCAATTGGTACTTAGGAATTAAATATGATGTATGATTAATGCAGATTTAGGATTTTCTACATTTGACACTCAGGTCAAGTAGAGTCAGTTAAAACACAGAATTGCCTAGTACAATAGGACTTTGATGATCCAGAAGAATGACAAATGCAACAAAATTTGTTAGGGTTGCAAGATGCCAATTTTGGGGTGTTACAATTACACAATGACATGATGATAGAGCTTTCTTCCTCACTCTTTGATACTGAATTTTAAGATGTCAAAGAATGCAAAACTGCAAAGTAGATGTGGGACAAATTGAAGCTTGTACATGGTGGTGACAAAAATGTTTTGAGAGCCAAAGCAGAAAGCTTTACAGGAAAGTTTGATGATCTCAAAATGAAAGAAGGTGAAAACATCACTCAATACAACACAAGAATCAAAGAGGTAGTCAATGCTATCCAAGGAGTTGGAGGTGTACTAGAAGAAGATATAGTGGTAAGTAAAATTCTAAGAACCTTACTACCTATTTATGCTATTAGAGTATCTTCCATTCAAGAAATGAGAGCAGTAGAAAATAGCAATGTTACTCTAGATAGTTTAATTGGAAGACTGATTTCATTTGAGATGAATAACTTTGATAATAGTGTCCTACCAAACATAGTCTGCATTCAAAACTTCTATGAGAATAAGTAAATCAAGTCATAAAAACACTATGAGAAAAGATAGTGATAGTGAAAGTGAAGAAGATGATCTTGATGAAATTGAAGCACTTATGGCCAGAAGAATGTAGAGAGGCAAAGGTAAATACAAAGGTAAATTACCACTTGTTTGTTTTAATTGCAAAGTGATTGGACACTTTGCTTTAAGATGTACTAACAGAAGAAAAGATGACAGAAGTAATGACAGATTATTTGAAAATAAGTCTGACAGAGGTGATTACAGAAGCTACTGACAATCAGAAAGAAGAGATACCCGTGACTAAAAGGGCAAAGGAAAGAAGGCCAGTTACCTAGAAAAATGCAAGGATGATGATACTGACACCAAATTTGATGAAGACATCGAGATGGTGTTTGTGGCTGTAAAGGATGATTTAGATGATGATGAAGAAAGGTATGTAGAAATAGCTCTCATATCTAAAATTAGAAAAAATGATGTTTGGATCATAGATAGTGGCTGCACTCACCATATGAGATAACTAAAATTTTGAGACTTTTGAATACTATAAAGGTGGTTCTGTAAAAATGGGTAATGACACACCTTGTCCAGTTGAAGGTAGAGGAACAATAATGCTGAATAACTAGATAAAGTGTGAGAATTCTTATTGGGTAAATGGGTTGAATTATAATCTATTGAGTGTTTCCCAGTTGAATAATTCAGGTCACACAGTAGAATTTGAAAATAAGAAGACAAAAATCTTCAATAAATCTAGAAATCTGATTGGTACCGGTGAGTAGACAAAAGGTAACTTATTCTATCTGAATGATACTTACTCCACTTGTTTGAATTCTACAAACAAAGACATATGGTTATGGCACAAAATATTATGTCATGTGAACTTTGACGACATGATAAAGATTAGCAAAAAGAGAAATGTCAGAGGCTTACCGACGATGACCAAGCCCAACAATATCATGTGTAAGAATTGTCAAAAAGGTAAAATGACAAAGTCTAGTTTTAAAAGAAAAACCCATACATCTGATGCAATTCTAGAATGAGTCCATACTGATTTATGTGGACCTATGAGGACAAAGATTTATTATGGAGATAGATATTTTATTCTCTTTGTTGATGATTACTCTAGAATGATGATAGTCATGTATCTAAAAGATAAATCAGAAGTATTTAAGATGTTTAAATGGTACAAAGAAATGGTTGAGAAGAAAAGTGGTAAGGAGCTAAAATTATTAAGGTCAGATAGAGGAGGGGAATTTATTTCAAATGAATTCACTAACTTTTGTAATGAACATGGAATCAAAAGACAGGTCTCTGAACCAATAACACCACAACAGAATGGAATTGCCAAAAAAAGGAACAGATCCATAGTTGATATTGCAAGGACACTAATGATAGAGAAAGGCATCACCCAAATCTTCTGGAGGGAAGCTATCAGTACTACTGTTTACACATTAAACAGAGTACAATTGAAGAAAGACACCAAAAAGACACCTTATAAGCTATGGTATGGATACACACCCAATGTAAGTTATTTCAAAATTTTTGGCAGTTAATATTATATCTTAAAAGATGATAGAAATGGAAAACTTGACTCCAAGAGTGATGAAGGAATTTTTCTATGGTATTATACCAAGAGAAAGGCTTATAAATGTCTAAACAAAGCCTCTAACAAAATTCTTGAAAGTGCAAATGTAAAGATAGATGAATTTACAGAGAAGAATGAATAGGAAAGCACTAAAGAACCAGAGGACTATAATAAGTTCACTTACAATGAGGAACCTAACAATCTACCCTAAAAAAAATATAGAGCTCCCAAGTAATAGATCATTGTACCTGAGCATCAGGCTGCAAATACTGACGGTCAGGATAATGATCATGATAATGTGCAAGGTGATGAAGAACATAATGAAGAATAGAATGAAGAACAAAATAATGATCAAACTGATAGACAAAGAGCTGTACCTATACTTGAAAGATATGTAAGAAAGAACCATGCAGAGATCTAGATCATAGGAGATAAGAAAGCTGGCATGAGAACTAGAAGTAAGTCTCTAAATACAAGATGTCTTATTTGTGATTATGAGCCCAGATTTGTCAATGTTGCACTAGATAATGATGAATGGATTAGTGCTATGAATGAGGAGATTGAACAGATAGAGAAAAAAAATACATGGACACTTGTACCAAGGCTAGATAATAAGAATGTCATCGGTACAAAATGGATATTCAGGAATAAGCTGAATGAGAATGGAGAAGTCACAAGGAATAAAGCAAGACTAGTATGCAAGGGGTATGCCAAAGAAGAAAGAATTGAATATGGAGAGACCTTTGCACCCATTTCTAGGATAGAAGGAGTAAGAATATTACTTGCTTATGTTGCATATAAAGGATTCAAGGTATATCAAATGGATCTCAAGTCTGCATTCCTGAATGGAATACTTCAAGAAGAGGTATACATTGAACAACCAGAAGGGTTTGTTGATCCAGACAAGAGGGATATGGTATGTAGACTTCACAAAGCCCTGTATGGATTAAAACAAGCAGCTTGAGCTTGGTATGAAAGACTTAATTCCTATCTTATAAGTATTGGATTCGTAAGAACTAGTGAAAATAGTAATCTTTACTTGAAGGAAGATACTAATGCTAACATTTTGATTTCTAAGATATTTGTTGATGACATCATATTTGGAGGCAATGATATGCTATGAAAATCATTTGCAAATGAGATGAGCAAAGAATTTGAGATGTCTATGTTTGGAGAGATCAAGTTATTTCTTGGTCTGCAGATCATGCAACAAGGAGAAGGTATTTTCATTACACAATCCAAGTACATCAAAGAAGTACTAAAAATATTCAAGATGGAAGAATCCAAACCAGTTGGAACACTGATGGAAATTGGATGAAAACTAACAAAGGAAGACAAGTCATCAGAGGTAAATCAAACTTTGTACATATCAATGATTGGAAAACTCATGTATGTTGTACATACTAGACCAGATATTGCACATGCAATAGGAATAGTTGCAAGATTTTTTGCTAACCCCAGGGAATCACATATGACTGCTATAAAAAGAATTCTAAGATATCTAAAGAATACTAAGGAATATGGATTATGGTATATTAGAGAAGGAAAATTTGGAATTAAGGTGTTTACCGACGCTGATTGGGCTGGAAATATTGATGACCGAAAGAGCACAACTGGAGGAGAATTCTTTATGGGTGATAGAATCATCACATAGATTAGCAAGAAGTAAGGATGCATCTCTAAGTCCACTGCAGAAGCATAGTATGTTGTTGTTGCTGCAAATTGCTCAAATATTGCATGGATCAAATAGTTACTAGAAGGTATGCATATGAAGATCCTAGAACCAATTATTATCTATTGTGATAATACCAGTGCAATAAACATTTCCAAAAATCTAGTCATGCATGCTAAAACAAAGCATATTTCCATCAAGTATCATTATTTGAGAGAACAAGTTTAGGAAAAGGAGGTGATACTTGAGTATGTGCAATCAAAGGAATAATTGGTTGATATCTTCACCAAGCCACTGCCCAAGGATGCATTTGAGTACTTGAGAAAGAGACTAGGGGTTAGACCCTTGTCTATTGGTCAGTTGCTGACTAGAAGGTTGCATCAACCTACATACTATAAGAATATCATTCATGATTGATGAAAGCAAGGAGATGAAATCAAAAGCTACATCTATATAAAAATAGGTATATATCATCACCAAGCACCAAAGCATAGTGTTGTATTGTTGATGGATAAGTGAAATTCAAGGAATATATTATGGATGGAGAGAAAAATTTGCTTGACATTAACGTAAGATATTTGTGAGATATTTGTTTGGAATTGCTATCAAAGGGAGAGAGATTATCCATATTATCACATACTTCTAGAAAGGGAGAGAGATTATCCATTATCACATTACTCCAATAGGGAGAGATTATATCCCTAGGGAGAGAGTATTATACAGAGGGAGAGTTGCTGACAATTGGAACAAAACACATCAAAAGAAAGGAGAACAATAAAAGGGAGAGAGTTTGACACAAAAGGAGAACACATCAAACCAGAGAAAGAAAGTTTCTACATCCATCCAGTGAAGGGATTGAAGACAAATAGAAATCCTACAGGAATCAAATCAAAGCTACTTGAGCTTACCGAAAACTAGACATTTGTAATAGTTACATTAGGAAAGCTTGATGAAACTATATATTTCATATTGTATTAGAGATAGTATAGTATGATAATATAGTATGTTTCCATCAATGCCAAAGGGAGATATTGATGACATGTAATTGATTAAATGTTTGAAGATGTTAAGTTGATGATCATGCAAGGCATTAAATCAGTTAATATATTGTATTGTCATTGATGTCAACTTGATATAATCTATATGGTCATGTAAATAATGCCAAAGACTTCAGAGAACCAAAGGAACCAAGGCTATGCTATTAGTAATGCATACAAGTCAAGTATTCACTAAGTGAAAAACAACACTAACAGAGTGCACCCGACAGACAAAGAAAAAGAACAAAGTCATAGTGATACTCGATGAGGAATTGCACAACACTACCGATGAGCAGAGTCACAGTGTTGCCCAATGAGAAAAGCACATAGTAACCCAACAAAATAAAATATAGTGTTGCTCGATAGATGGAGATCATGAAGCTAACTTGAGTCTTGCTGATGGAACAGTCAGTTTTCACCGACGACTAACTGCAGTAGTGACCGACATAACAGAGAGTTTAGAAAATCAAAAAATATCTAGCTGGCAGAGCTAAATATAGACTCAACTGGTTGTCTACTTTGTTTTATTCATCCATATAAAGCTAGAGATAATTAATTGATTTAAATCTGATTTGTATAGTTGGCAAGAAGATATCTACAAGACAAATCAAGAGTTATGCTTTAAATCAAATTGGCTAGATTGTTTATCATGCCAAGAATCAAGAACCAAGAAACAATGAATATTATGTCTATATAAGAGACAAGCTTAATTGTTTTATGAAGGGGATTAAGTGGAGTGAATAGAAAGAGGATGCTGAAGAGAAACTAATGAAGAAAAACTTCATGTAGTACTGATCAAACAAGCTGAAGGAAGAGCTAAGGAATTCTGTAGACAACCGAAGAACAATGAGCACAACATCATAGAGTAGAAAGTGTGGAGCACAAGGATTAAATTGATACATTGGTCAAAGAGGTAATGTAATTAAATAGATCTGAACATATGCAATTTAAGTTTCAATATGAATAGGTCATAATGTTTCAGTTTAACCATTGAAGCATCAAGTCTCTTAACCAAGCAGGACTTAACAGTTTTCTATAGATTGAGGTACATCCCAAGGAGTGCCAAAAAGGTTGATTCATGAATATAGAATTGGATATGCCCGATGCCTATTAATAGAATAAGAAAGAGACTGATTCAAGGATGGCAGCATTAGATTTCCGATACTAAGTGACAACCTATATGTGTAAAATCCTCTAACAAGGTCACACTTAATAGTGTGTTTGTAACCTTTAACAGGGTTGGCTCTTAATAGGGCTCACTTCAGAAGAGTGAAAATTTGGGGTACTGGTCCCAGTGGTTTTTCCCCTAACAGGGTTTCCACATTAAAATCCATGTGTTATGTGTGTATGATTCATTTTTTTACTATTTTGTATCTTACATAATTCATTCTAGATATATCGGTATACTCTGCATATTTACTGTATTTCGGTAAATAGATGACTGCTTATCAGTAAACATAAAGAAGAAGGTTGATTTAAGGATTAATTTTTGAGGCCATTGATTCACCCCCCCTCTCAGTTATTACTAACAAAGTTGTCTTTATTCAACTTGGGCACATCTCACTTGTTCATCTTGTGATATTTTGCTTGAGTTGTTAAACTTCCTTTCTAAGCACACAAGCTTTGATACCAATTGTTAGAATAAGTAAGAGGGGTGGGGGTGGGGGGGTGAATCAATGGCCTCAAAAATATTCCAATAAATCAACCCAAAAACTTAGTACCACAATAGTAAGCCTCTAGTTATCTTCAACCCTACAAGATGTATGCCTTCAAATAAACTTATCAAATAGCTACTGCTCGGAGTTCATTATTAAACCTTATTCTTAATGTTTACCGATTAACAGTCTTTCATTTACAAAAAAATAGTACATTTCTTAGTGTATACTGATTAGTCCAGATTAGTTATGTGTAATGAAAAACACTAAAGTAATGACTCATAAACACATTGACACATGGATTTTTAATGTGGAAACCTTGTTAAGGGAAAAAACACTTGGGATAGGTAACCCAAAATTTTTACTCTTCTGAAGTGAGCTTGGTGAAGAGCCAACCTTGTTAAAGGTTAAAAACACACTGTTAGGTGTTACCTTGGTAGAGGATTTAAATAGAATAGTTTTTCACTTGATATTTGACATCTCTATGCTACCTTCTATGACCAGACCCAGTGTAGTTTGTCAAATGGTATGTGGCATCTCATGCTATCTTCATTATCAAAATTTTTGATACTCCGTGGGATATATCTCAATATAGAAAGAATTGTTAAGTCCTTCTTGGTTAAGAGACTTTTTGAATCAATGGTTAAACTAAAATAGTAAATGGTCTATTCACACATATAACATAGACTTGCAAATTTTTAGATCTATTTTAAGCTTATTATAACTTTCTGAGCAATGTATTTTCAATACCTTTGCTCCACTTCTTTCTTCTAAGTGATGTTGTGCTTCTCTATTGCTCGATGTCCACAAAAATCTTTAGCTCTTTTGTCAGCTTGATTGATCAGGATTGTATGAAGTTGTTCTTCATCAGTTTCTCTCCAACATCCTCTTTCTCTATTCAGTCCCCTAATTCATAATGAATTATATTGTCTCTTTATAGATATGATATCACCATTTCTCACTTCTTGATTTTCTTATTCTTGGCATGATCCACAATTTTAGCCAATCTTTCTATAAAGCTCAACTCCTATTTTATCTTGTAGAAATCTTCTTGCCAAATGGATTAAATAGATTTAAATGTTTTACTTATTTGTGGCTTTAACTTGTTGATGAAAACAAGGTTAACAACTAGTTAAGTCTATCTTTATCTCTTCTAGCTAAGTATTTTTTTGTTTCTAAACTTCAATTAATTTTTGTGTTTTAACTCTTTGATAGCTTTGGTCAACACTTCAGTTCTCCTCGGGATTCTCCATCGGTGTTGTCTGTCCTTTGGGGTTGTTTGTCTGTCGAGTAACACTATAATTCTAGCCATTGTTAATGCTTGTGATTCTTCTCATCGATAATGCTTGTCATTTTTCTTGCTCAGGCATCACTATGACTTTGCTCTCAGTTTTCTTTGTCCGTCAGGTTCCACTAGCCATTGGTGTCTGTAGTCACTTAGGGAATGCATGTATTTTATGCATTATCAAAAGCATAATATTTATCTCTCTGATTCTCTAAAGTCATTTGACACTTTGAATATAACTGATCAGATTATATCAAGTTGACATCAATGACAATACAACCCATTAACTGATTTAATGTCTTGCATTATCTTTCTGCATTTCAGTGATCAACTTAACATCTTGAAACATTCAATCAATTATATATCATCAAAACACAACTTAAGAATGGTTTCAAAATTCAATGGTTGATTCAATAACAAACCCACCTAAGATTGAGTCTGAAAAGGTTAAGCATAGCTTAAGAAAGGTATCAAAACCAACAATAAATATTGTATCTATTATACACCAAATTTGCACCCTATTAAGCACTTGAGCCTAATGATCTAGTATAACATGGGAATCACTTCTAGGTTGTGGGACCTATACTAACTGAAGTGAAACCTCTAGATTCTAGGCTGGTTTCTCTTGGAGAATCACCTATTTTTGCTCTTTAAACATGAAAAAACTAAACTTGGGAGAAAAAGGGATAGAAGGAGAAACTGAAGGGAAATAAAGAAAAACTTAACCTACAAGGTGATACACCAAAAAGAAATGAATCAAAATATAATTACTAAGAATTAGCATGAAATATCTGAGTTAGGAAAAGTAAAACTTCCTAGATAGGTTTTCAAAAAGTGTTTCATAGAGAGGTCTGAAATGAAAAGAGGTTATTCAGGGAAAGAGAAGATTTCATGAAAATAGCATATTCAAGGAGATAGACACAGACTATGACTTGCAAACAAACATCCACTCCAGTAAATAGGTGCAGGAATGAGACAAGCTGACAAGGAATGAACAAATTCACAAAATCATCTAAATCAATCATCCACAATAGCGCACAAAGATGAAGAAAAGAAAGAAAAACTTGGGATAATTCACAACTTCTTCTATACTTGGCCATTATATTGTGCTTCAGAAAGAATCCCAAAACCCATGAGAACCCGAGGGTAGGAAAAATAACACATAAAGTCCTGCATAAGCCTTGGAAGACTAAGAATTACAAACACATGAAAATTTTAAGGACAATAGAAAATGTCACAGAAAAATTCTTACATAATCTGAACCTTTCGAAAAAAGATAAAAAAACTACTTATATACAAGCTCCCCTAGTACACAGGCTTGGGAGTCAATTCATTGATTAGATTAGGGTAGAATTAGGGTTACAATAGATACACATTATACAATGTAGATACCCTAAAACAATCTTGTCTGCCCATCTATGCATGCAGGAAATATCTCAGTCAATTAGATATGTCTGTGAAAATCACTCCCATCGCCATAAATTAGAGTAGAGAAGTCAATCTGATCCATCTACTTTTTCTACAAATTAGAACATGTCACCACCACCATGGACATCTGAGATCAGATTCAAATTTTTGAATATCTATTTATAATGGTCATAGGTGGCGTAGATGTCTATATCAACGACTCATAATATATTTGATTCTTCTTTTAAAACATAGCCATTGATCCCTTCTTTATTGTTATCTAGTCTTTAAGCTCGGATGTGATCATAAACACATGGCATCTTGGTGCAATGACTTGAATATTAACCATATTCATCTTGGCCATCAAGGAAAAGTGCCTACCTTTAGATCTATCTAAACTTTCTTTATCTTTATCTTGTCTTTGGCGTTGACTTCAACCCTGACTTAGACACGTGGCATCATGGCACATTGCCTCAATGGATAAACAACTTCATCTTGGTCTTTAAGCCTTTACACCTAATGTTGGATCTTCTTTAAGTTATGACTTCTTTACTGCTCTATAAACCTAGGACCCATGATTCCATGAGTGCCAGATGTAATCATAGCGCAATGCCTTAAACACTAGATATCGATTACTTTTACTTTAAGGATTTACACCATCCACATGATAAAATTGGACTTGCTTGAACCTTGCATTTACCTTCTGACCTCAACCTTGACTCATCTTTAAGCCTGGGTATTGGAATCCTTTGTATCTCCAAGTTGCTAGATCTATTCTTTAACTCTGGTTTTATTGCAAGATTAAGTGACAACCATAAGATTAAGACATGCATCAATGACCTGCGCATGATCTCCAAATGGAAATGCCTAACAAACAATTATCTAGCGACTCAACATCATCCACAAGATCAAGACTTGATCAATGAATCATACTTTATCTTTTGCAAACTCTGAGTAGAACCTTACTTTAATTGCCTAGACTTGGGTATATTTAGAGATTCAGCAATAAAGGCCTTCTCTAGATCTCACAATGTTTGATCTGACCCTAAGTTTATCATGAGATCTAGCAACAACCGTGAGATTAGAACATGATCAACGGTCCAAAACTTGAACCTGATAGACCTCTCTTTAACTTTGATTCATTCTGAGATCATGCGACTAAGCATATCTCTCAATCCCCAAAACTTTGACCTAACCATGGTTTAATTTAGAGATCTAGCACACATCAACTAATTAGAACCTGATCATGAACACATGTCTACATTTGAGGACTATATCCCCATTATTGAAGCTTCTTGATCTGGCTCTCTTATCAAAGCTCTTCTTGGTTTGCATTTTCTGAAACTCCATGGTCTGCATAGCCTTATCTCTACCTTCTTCTAACTCCATAAGTTGAGTATAGCATACTTGCAAGGGGTGCCTTTCTTCAAAGAGGACAAGTTGAGTGGCAAGGTCTAGAGCTGGTAACTCAATTGAGATGGAAAACCTAGCCTCTTTTCCATAGAATAGCATACAAGGAGAGTTCCCAATGATATTTTTTGGAGTGATCCCATCTAACCATAAGGTAGGATTTAGGTTGGAATTCCAATCTCTTTGATTTTCTTGCAAAGTCTTTTTAATAATCCTGATCAGATTCTTATTAGTAGACTATGCTAAGCCATTACCATGGGGGTAATAATTAAAACTAGTATTGAGGCAAATACCATGTCTAATTTCCCATTCCGCAACTCTCAAACCTGTGAAGGGAAGTGCATTTTCTGATATAATAGAGTCTGGAGTCCCGAACCTGTGGATTATGTTATCATAAAAGTTCAGGACAACACTCTCATTAGCTTCCTTCAATTTAATGGCCTTAGTCCATCGAGTGAAATAATTAGTTGCAGTGATTATCCACTTGTGGCCTGCACTATATGGGGGGTTAATTAGACCTAGGAAGTCAATGGCCCATTTCACAAAAGGTTTTTCTATCCTGATTGGTTAGAGGGGTAGAGCTGAAAGCCTCTCCTTGCTTGCAAACATAGCACATTTCATGCATTTTCTCACATGAGCACTAATCTCCTTAAATATGGATGGCCAATAATACCCAACCCTCATGATCTTGAAAGAAGTAGTCCTAGGAGAAAAATGACCTCCAGAAGGTCCATCATGAAATTCATGTAAGACATCTGCTACTTGTTCTGAATTATTGCACCTAAGGGGAACACCATTGTGATCCTTTCTAAAAAAAACTTCATTAATCAACACAAAAGGAATAGATTGCAATCTGTAGTACCTTCTCTTTGCTAAATCTAGGTTTATAGGGAACACACCTATCCTAAAAAAATGGACCATGTTGGGAAACCAACCTTCTGCCTTGGCATGATCTTCTATTGAATGCACAACTAAGGATGCATTCACTTGTTCTTGTTCCTTTGGAGCCTCATCCTCTATCAATTTCTTGTAAAGACCCCTTCCTTTGATCATCTTGGTAACTTGAATGTCTATATCATAATCCATAACTATAGTTATCCAACCAGCTCTGTTTTCATTCAAGTCCTTGGAAAGTAGGAACTCTTTGACACTTGG
Organism: Thuja plicata; assembly: GCA_018584345.1. Lineage (NCBI taxonomy): Eukaryota > Viridiplantae > Streptophyta > Pinopsida > Cupressales > Cupressaceae > Thuja > Thuja plicata. The sequence goes on from MU223248.1 coordinate 186,783, forward strand.
ATGAGTGACCCTTAAATGTACCTTACTATGGGTCGATAAATGTATAAATTTTTTAAGGCCCTTCACCACAAGTACATGGTTTTCTACAAAAGAGTATCTTTGTTCATACTCTTCCAAACATTTGCTAAAGAAAGAAATAGGTTGCTCCAATTATTTAGGATTTTGTTGAGTCAACATTGCAGAGATAGCATCAAAGCCTCCATAAGCATAAAGAATGAAGTCTTTACTAAAATCAAGATTCAGCAAGGAAGGAGCCTCTATCAAAGCTTCCTTAATGGCTTGAAAACTATCTTTTCCTTCTTTTCTCTAACAAAAAACTAAATTCTTCTTCAACATGGTTGTTAAAGGCTTCAAGAGATCTACAATATTGGGCAATAAACGCCTAAAAAAATTAATCCTACCAATGAAGGATTGAAGAATCTTCTTGTGAGGTGGTAGGGGGAGTTCTAGAATGGAGGCAATCCTCTCAAGGTCAAATGTGATACCCTACTTGGACACATTATGTCCCAATAGCTTCCCTTCATGTACTACAAATACACACCTTTTGGGATTGAGAGAGATCCCAAACTCCCTACATATTTCAAATATTTTCCTCAAGTGTTTGATATGGTCTACTGCATGCTTTGAATAGACAGTGATGTCATCAAGGTAGACCAACACAAATTTGTATGTGAGGCTCTTGAAGTCCATATCCATAGCCTTTTGAAAATTGGCACTTGCATTTGACAAACCAAAAGGCATCTTTTGATAGGCCATGGTTCCCCATTTGGTTGTAAACGTAGTCTTGAATTGATCCTCCTTATTGACCAAGATCTGATTGTAACCTGAATAGCCATCTAAAAATGAGAAGCGTTCAGAGCTAGACACACACTGCAGGATCTACTCCATGGATGGCAATGGGTGTGTTGGTTGTGTTTCGTGTTTTTGCTATTTTTCCCTGTTCCTTGCCTTGTTCTCTAAAAAGTTTGCAGGTTTTCATGCCTATTCCTTGTCAAAATCTTGTTAAAACCCTGCAAAAAACCCTAAGGCCTAATGTTAAATGAAGCATTTTGAAACCCTTAGCCATTTCTTTCTATTTTGTCATTACCTTTTTCTTTCACTAAAGGCATGTGCTATTAAATAGATTAAGTCAGGTCGCTTGATCGCATTACCCTAAATGAATATGCCAAAATATATCCCGACTTTGATTTTGCCTTGTGTCGCTTAGTCTCGTGAAAAAAATAGAATATTCTCTAAGTGTCTCGAGACTTAGCGATCTTCCTTTGGTCGGGTTGTCGCTTGATATTGTGTTATGAAGCTTTAAGAATGAATGGGACCCACCCTCAGTTGGGTGATCACATGAGAAAAAGGCAAGTCAACGAAATGTCTTCCGACCTTGCGCCTTTCTTCATGTCGCGTGATCGCTGGATCAGGACAGTCAAACAGTTAAGGCTAACCTTTAGTCGCGTGGTCTCGTGATTAAAAGACGGTTAAAAGATAATAGTCACGACCATGCGACTAACAGTTTCATGTTATATGATTTCCCTCAGTCGGGATGTCGCCAGATCAGAAAGATGAAGTCAGACTTCCAGAATGCATAAAGTGGACGAAGTACTAGATGACATTTGTCAGAATGCTATTGGTTGTCATGTGATCGCTTGATGAAAGAAAAGGATCAAGCGATAAGGAGACTTAAGTCATTATACCCTCAGTCGTGAAGTCTCGTGATATTTTAAGGGTATGTGAAAATGTGAAGCGATTAAATGACAGCCGTTTGATGAAGTGATGAAGGGATCTGACGGTGGTCGCGTTGTCTCATGATAAAAGTGCCCCAGGTAAATGGTACCCCCGACTAAGCGATTAAGGTATGTCGCGAGGTTGCTAAAATAGAAAAGGGCATGTGCTTTCAGTAAAATATTAAGTTAAGTGGATCTCCCGACTAAGTGACCAAAGAGATCATGTTAAAAGGTAAGAGGCTTGTCGCGTAGTCTGGAGATAAATGATGAGTTAAAGTTAACTCCCCGCGACTAAGATTTTCACACA
>MU223248.1:212893-232013 GCA_018584345.1 Thuja plicata
TCAACAAGCTTCTCGCCACACCAGGCTTGGTACTATATCTTTTTTCCTGCTTCTTCATGTCAATTTTAGTAGACATGGTGCTGAATAGACCAAATGCTTGCATGAAAGAATTCCTATTCAGTATCAGTAAGGTAGTGCCATCCTCTCTTTTGATGGTCTTTGTAAGGGCATCATAATGATTTGCCAGGTCCAGAAATAGGTCAACATCTAGAAACACATCAGGCACTAATAACCTACCCAGACCAGATATCCAAGGGTTTGAAATAGGGATATGCTTATCAAAATTGTTATAAAAGTATGTAAAGAGAGAGAAACTTGTTGTGCCTGGGGTTGCAACATCTCTAATGTCCTTGAAATCATTCTTGAAGACACCAGCATCAATCTTTCTATTTTGTGTTGAACCTGGCAGTAGCTGTAGAAATTCGTCTGAGAAGCTAGGTTTTCCTTTTTGCTCCTCTCCACTACCTCCACTGGTAGAAGCAACGCTCACAGCTCTACTCATCTTTGTGATAGCTTGAAATTCTGATACTGAAACAAATCAATTCTTCAATATCAACTATCTCTCCTGAGCACAATCCTCAGCAACTTTAGAAATTTCTTATCACCTTTGAAAAATTGCAACTGCTCTGAATATCACACTTCACTGAAAAATAAGCAACTTAGCTCTGAAAACTTGAAAGCAAGGTGAACACAAATGAATGCACAATCATCTTTTTATAGCCATTTTGATTCAGAATACATAGCTCATAATTCAGAAATGTCAGTTCTGCCATTAAGTTGCCATGTCATGAGCTTTCAAAAACCTAGCCGTAGTTGCACGAAGTTGACAGGAAATCAAATTTCAAATTATGAATCTTTGGCGCAATCATCAAACGTTTAAGACAGCTGACATGGCATCTTCTGATTTGTTCTCTGTCATACATCTCAGCTACCTTTTGTGCACAGTATTCAAAATTCCATCCTTTGATTGGCCGCCAGGTGATTCATCCTGTCATGTCAACTACATGGCGTCACATTTTAGATCTCGTTATTTGGCGACCTTGCGACAACAGGAAGTCTATTTGTCGCGAGCACTTTTCCTTAACCATGGTTTAATCTCCAGACCTGGCAACAATGCATATTCTTTTTCTTGGCTGACCCAAGTCCATCTGGCGATCAAGCGACACAAGTGGAAATCTAAGTCGCATGGGGTTATCTTTAACTCATCATCCTTCTCCAGACTTGGCAATAAGCTGTTTATCCTTAATCTCCATAGTTATCGCTAAGTCGCAGGATGCTCATATTCTTTCTTAAGACCACACGACAACCTTAGTCGCTGGGTCAAGAGAAAAATTTAACTTGACCTTATTATATAGCATGTGCCTTTATTCTGTTTAGAGCGACCTTGCGACATACCCTAATCGCCAAGTCAGGAGGACCTTTTCCCTGGGGCACTTTTTTCTCCAAACTACGCGACCACCGTTAGATCCTTTCATTTCCTCATCCAAGGGCTGGCGCGTAATCGCTTAACAATTCTTCATACCCTTAAGTCATATGGAAACCTTGCGACTGAAGGCAAAAACACCTTAGTCTCTTTATCACGTGATCCATTTCCTCCTTCTGGCGACCTCCCGACGACCATTTACCTTGTGATAGATGTCATCTATTCTTTTGTCTACTTAAAGCATACTGAAGAGTTGAGTCATCGCCCTGTTCTGGCGACATCCTGACTGAGGGAAATCACTAACATCAAACAGTTAGTCGCGGAATCAAGGCTGTTATCCCTTAACTGTCATTTGATCTCGAGACCATGCGACTGAAGAAAATCTTAACTGTTTGCCATGGCCCGATCTAGCGATCATGCGACATGAAGTGAATCGCGAAGTCTGATAACATTGCTTTGACTTTTTGACTTCTCTCGCGATCACCCGACTGAGCAGTGGGTCCCATTCCTTTTAAAGTTTATAACATAGATATCTCGTGACTACCTGACTAATAAGATATCGCTAAGTCTTGAGAAGGTGAGGGAATATTCTATTTTTTAACGAGACTATGCGACATAAGGCAAAAGCGAAGTAAGAAGAGCATTTAGCATATTCATTCTGGGTAATGCGATCAGGCGACCTAACTAAAAGCACATGTCTTAAGTGACTGAAAAAAGGTAACGTTGAAATATAAGACATGACCTAGGGTTTTCAAATGCATTGTTTAACACTTGGTCACTAGGGTTTTTTCAGGGTTTTAGCGATTTTGGCAAGGTTTAAGCATGAAAACCTAAAATTTTCAGAGGGAAAGACAAGAAACAAGGTGAAGCAGCAAAAATAGAAAAAACAACCAAAAACTTCTTGAAATCTTGTTCCAGCTCTAAGTCACTAATTTCTACAATCTTGCAGTGGATGTATGCTTGCATGTCTTTGATTAGAAAAACCCTAGCTGGTATTCGTGAGAATGCTCCAACATTTTTGGGTTGTGATGCAACCTCAGGAAAAATCTTGTAGTGGGGTTCGTCACAGGTAGAATTATTGATAAGTTTAACCTCATACTTCTTGATGCTTTTCATTTTGATGGTTCTTGAAGTCATGGCCATTGTTTTAGATATTTTTAGGGCTTTCTAAAAAATTCATAAAATAGAGTTCTCAATTATCGTAGGAACTTACTGTTTACTAATGTAGAGGTCACCAATCTATTTGGAGTTCTTTGGGTTGAGTTGAAGTCACTCTATGATACTATCACTGTCTGCTCAAATTTTGCTCTTGTTTCTCTGCTCTGTTCGCTAGTGAATAATGAAACCCTTCCATCATCCTTTAATAGACATTTTCCCTAAAAGTGAGTCATTAATGCTCAACCACTCCTCAGTGTGTGAAGACAGAGTCATTGGTTTGAACATTAACTTTTCTCTTCGGTGACAATGCAATGCTTTGGGGCAGTCGTCTAACTCTTTTCTTTTACCAATAGGTTTCGGTATTTTGTGAAAACAACTTTTTCAATTTGCTTGATTATCGATGCGTCTCAGTTTACACTATTGGAGATTTTCTTCTGTGGAAATAGTTGATTGTATGTTTGTCATTTATGACAACATATAATATACAAAAGTGTCCTATGAGCAATTATCAGTACAGATATTCTAGAGCCTTGCGCATTTACATCTAAGTTGTAGACATGTTCTAGATGTAATGTTCATACATGTAGATTCAGATATGCAGTTTTAGTAAAGTTATGTTAATCTATTTTGGTAGTTACAATTTCTGGAGATTATCTGTTAAGAGACAATGTATTTACATTGTTTCTTGAGTTGCACCTATCTTTAGGATATGCATGTTTGTATTCATGTTTAGTTATGAGTTAATGATGATTATCCAAAGGAACTAAACATGTTTTAACAGAAGTGTGATGTTTGAGTCAATTTGGTAGAGCCGACTATGTGAAGCGATGCATCTATTCATTTCGAGTTGCGCGGTCCTAAATTTAACTGTGTGCTTAGTAAAGCCAACAAGTAAGTTACTGAAATATTTCCTACAATCATCATGACCTTATCCTTGTGGAAGATACATATAGAAGTTCATTTCTGATCACTATGTGTGAATGATAAGAAAAGAGAGAAAAAGAACAGAGGAGTTTACTGGTTAGTATGGAACAGTAAAGAGTCATCATTCATCGGTTGAGGATTTATGTGAAGAAGTGGGAAGAGACTACAATTCATTGGAATTGATCAAGATAGAAGGTCTACTCAAACATTTCATAATCAGATATAGTGTATATTTGTTAATTAGAAGGTTGCAACCTTCATCATTTGGGAAGTGAGCTCTTGGACAGTGTGTCCTCACCCCTAACAGGGTTATTTGTAAAAGACTCCTAACAGGGTCAGACCTTTGACTAGGTCACTGTACTTATTGCATTGTAAATATCAACTCCTAATAGGGTTGTAAGATCTTCTAACATGGATCAATATAAACTAGTACAGTTCTTTGTGGGTGATAATTCCCATCGGGATTTTTACCTATTTTGGTTTTCCCCGTTACCAAAATTATGTTGTTCTATTTTGTGTTATCTTGTGGGGTTTATGTTTAAGTTATTATGTACTTAATTGCAAAAGAATTAAATCTTGTAGATTACTGATTCACCCCCCTCTTAGTTATCTCTTGGGACTATTCCTAACAATTGGTATCAAAGCCAAGTGCCTTGGAGAGAGAGCCTAACAGCTTAAGGTTGATCAGATGTCATACTTTAGAAAAGAGAGTCCTAAGTTTGATGGAGAAAATTATCTTGACTGGAAGAAAAAAATGATAACACATTTGCAATGCGTTGGTTTTGAGATTTTTGAAGTAGCTACACAAGAAGTTGTTGTTCCCTCTCTAAAAGACCTAGCAAAAGATGATGTTACTATTAAACAAAAGGAAGTATTCACTCAAAATGCAGTTTCCAAAGAAACCCTTATTAGTGCATTATCTGACAGTGAATTCTCTGAGATTAAGAAGGTAGAAAAAGCTTACACCATATGGAAGTATCTAGAAGACATGTTTGAAGGAAAACTACCATTTAAATGCTTTTCATGCAACAAAGTTGGCCATTTTGCATCCAAGTGTCCTACAAGAGTCAAGAAGTTCAAATCAGATTACAAGCCCAAATATACTAAGGAATGATATCATGCTAAAGATGGTGTAACTGATGATGACTCGGGAGAAGATGAAATTAGATTTGTTGCCATTAAAGACATTGAGAAAATGCTTGAAGAAATGGACAATGAAGATGAAAAGAAAGCACAAGAGTTAGCATTAGTTTCCAAAGCAGACATCAGAACTGACTGGATCATTGACTGCATCATTAACAAAAAACAAGGAGATATGATTGCATCAGGCTCTAAGACTAAAGGTAATGTCTTTCAGCTCAATTCATAAGTAAGTTGTTTTGTTGCAAAAGTGGATGACAGTTGGCTATGGCACAAGAGACTTTGTTATATCAATTTTGACAACATAGTAAAGATAAGCAATGTAAAGACAGTAAGAGATCTTCCTAGTATTGCAAGACTAGTTGATACTATGTGCAAGGAATGTGTGATGTGAAAGCATGTAAGGAGCTCATTCAGCAAGCAAAACTCAGCTGAAAACAAATTAGATCTAGTACATATAGACTTATGTGGTCCTACTCAAACAAGATCATACTATGGAGAAAGGTATTTTATTTTGTTTGTTGATGATTTTTCAAGGATGATGTGGGTTGCGCTCTTAAAGGATAAGTCTAAAGCTTTTGAGAAGTTCATGATTCAAGAAAGATACTATGATTGTGCACCTATGATTGAAGATGAACCCAGGCCTAGCAGTAAAGAAAAAATTATTGAAGAAATTTTTGATTGTATTGATGTATCATGCAATGACCATAAAACAAGTCAAGAAGAATCACAGATTATAGATGAGAGTGTCACTCCTAAAAACTCAAATTACACATACAAATACCACTCTAAGGAAGACATCATTGGAGATTAGAGTGCTAAAGTCTTGACAAGATCCAGAGCAAAAGGTTCAACCATTGATAAAGAAGTATGCTTACTTTCACAAATTGAACCCTTAAGTGTTGAAGATGCATGCAATGATTCAAATTAGAAAAGTGCTATGCAAGAAGAATTGGATCAGATAATCAAGAATGATACATAGGAATTGGTCCCTAGACCTTGTGACAAAAATGTGATTGGAACAAAATGGATGTTCATGAATAAGATGAATGAAGAAGGTACAGTGGTAAGAAACAAAGCAAGACTGGTATGTAAAGGATATGCACAGAGAGAAGGAATATACTATACTGATACATTTTCCCCTGTGAGCAGATTGGAAGCTATAAAGTTATTTTTAGCCTATGAAACATTCAAGAACTTCAAGGTATATCAGATGAATGTCAAGTCAACTTTTCTAAATGGTGACTTAAAAGAACATGTCTACATAGAGCAGCCTGAAGGATTCAAACTTTCAGACAAACCAGACATGGTATGTAGATTAAAGAAAGCCCTATATGGACTTAAACAGGCCCCAAGAGCTTGGTATGAGAGACTTGCTGGTTACTTAACCAAGATTGGATTCAAAAAGGGAGCAACAGATTGCAATTTATTCATAAGAGAAACACTTGATGGATTACTACTTGTTGCTATCTTTGTTGATGACATTATCTTTGGAGGTAATGAAAAACTTAGTATAGAATTCACCAAAGAGATTCAAAGTGAGTTTGAAATGAGCATGATTGGACCTATCAAATAGTTTTTGGGATTGAATGTAAAACAAACATACAAAGGTATATTCATAAATCAGTCTAATTATGTGAAGGAGATATTGAAGACTTTCAAAATGGAAGATTGAAAACCAGTAAGCACCCCCATGATAACAGGATGCAATCTTTCTAAGAATGATGATTCCACAATAGTTGACAAGACACTATACAAGTCTATGATTGGAAAACTCATATATCTTACTCAATCTAGACTAGATATTTCTAATGCAGTTGGCATTCTTGGAAGATTTACAGCTGAACCTAAACAAAATCACCTAATGGCAATAAAAAGGATATTCAGATACTTAAAGGGGACTATAGACTATGGTTTATGGTATCCTAACTTAGAGAATATACAAATTCATGTGTATACAGATGCAGATTGGGCAGGTTGTATTAATGACAAGAAGAGTACCTCAGGAGGAGCAGTATTTCTTGGAGATAGGTGGGTAGCTTGGACAAATAAGAAGTAGAATTGTATCTCTCAGTCAAGAGCAGAAGCTGAGTATGTTGCAGCAGAATTAAATTATTTAACAATGGTTTGGATCAAACAAATGATTAAAGACTTTGGTATTTAGATTGACTATACTACTATTATTCACTATGATAACACTAGCACTATCAATATGTCAAAGAACCCTGTGATGCATGCAAAGACAAAACACATTGAGATCAAATATCATTTTCTAAGAGAAAAATTTGCTGACAAAGAAGTAAAGTTGGATTATGTGAGCACTAAAGAGAAGTTAACAGACATTTTTACAAATCCTTTATCAAAAGATACTTTTGAGTATCTTAGGGAGAAGCTAGGAGTAATTCCCTTTCTTGAGTCTAATTAGAACTTATAGCAAGAGCATCAGTCCTTAGTAACTGATGAGTGGTTGACTACTCTACTTCTAGAGTAGTACCTGTGCTTAACTTTTTTTGGCACCCTTTTCCATTGATGTCAAAGGGGGAGTATATAGTTAGGGAAAGCATATACTCTGGGGGAGTATACAATAATGAAAAATAAAGTAATAAGAGGTACAACAGTTAAGAGGAGCTTTTGATGAGGATATTGAGAAGATTGTAAAAAGAAGAAAGATACTTTGGGTTGATGGTGTTTTTCATATCATATGTTGCCATCAATGTCAAAGGGGGAGATTGTTGGAGATTTTCTTCTATGCAAATAGTTGATTGTATGTTTTTCATTGATGACACCATATAATATACAACAGTGTCCTTTGAGCAATTATCAGTACTGATATTCTAGAGCCTTGCACGTTTACATCTATGTTGTAGACATGTACTAGATGTAATGTTCATACATGCAGATTCAGATATACAGTTTTAGTTAAGTTATGTTAATCTGTTTTGGCAGTTACAATTTTTGGAGATTATTTGTTAAGAGCTGACATATTTACATTATTTCTTGAGTTGCACCTATCTTCAGGATATGCATGTTTGTATTCATGTTTAGTTATGCGTTAATGATGATTATATAAAGGTGCTACACATGTTTTAATAGAAGCATGATGTTTGAGTCAATTTGGTAGAGCCGACTATGTGAAGCGACGTGTCTATTCATTTTGAGTTGCGTAGTCCTAAATTTTATTGCGTGCTTGGTAAAGCCAACAAGCAAGTTAATAAAGTGTTTACTACAACTGTCAAGACCTTATCCTTGTGGAAGACACATATAGAAGTTCATTTCTGATCATTATGTGTGAATGATAAGAAAAGAGACAGAAAAAGAAAAGAGTAGTTTACTGGTTAGTATGGAATAGTAAGGAGTCATCATTCATCAGTTGAGGATTTATGTGAAGAAGCAGGAAGAGACTAAAATTCATTAGAATTGATCAAGACAGCAAGTCTACTCAAATAGTTCATAATTAGATATAGTGTATATCTATTAATCAGAAGGTTGCAGCCTTCATCATTTGGGCAGTGAGCTCTTGGACAGTGTGTCCTCACCCCTAACAGGGTTATTTGTAAAAGACTCCTAATAGGGTTAGACCTTTGACCAGGTCACTGTAATTATTGGATTATAAATATCAACTCCTAATAGGGTTGTAAGATCTTCAAACATGGATCATTATAAACTAGTACAATTCTTTGTGGGTGCTAATTCCCACCGGGGTTTTTACCTATTTTGGTTTTCCCTGTTACCAAAATTGTGTTGTTCTATTCTGTGTTATCTTGTGGTGTTTATGTTTAAGTTATTCTGTGCTTAATTGCAAAAGAATTGAATCTTGTAGATAATTGATTCACCCCCCCTCTTAGTTATCTCTTGGGACTATTCCTAACATACACTAGTAACTTTGCTTTTACATGTTAACTGGCGAATCTCGGTAAGTGTAGGCAGTTTCAACTTTGAGCGTATACCGATGGATTTTGCTATGTATTGCCTGATGAAATAGTTATCACAAATTTTAACAAGTAATATCATGATGCATCTTTACCTATGCTAATTTGGCATTTTATCGACTTATTATGGAACTGATGTAAAATACTACTTAGTGTAATGTAGTTCCATACTTATTCTGCTTAGGTGGGGATGGTGATGTCACCAGATCCATTGGATGGGGTGTCACCATTTGCATTTCTTGGTCCAAATTCATCATTGTTTGAAGATTTTATCCACATTTTGTCTCTCATTATTTAGATGTCTTCAATGGTATTCCCATTGGGAAATGTGCTGGTCTCTGTCATTCGGTCTCTGCAGTATTTCTTGAGATGACCAACTTTATGACATTGTAAGCATGCCATTCTGGGGTTAGTCCAGCCTCTAGACTTTTTTGTCCACTATCTCATACAGTTCATAGCAATGTGACCAAATCTTCCACATGCTATACAATTTTTCCATGTGTTGTAATCCCATACTTACCGACTCTTTTTGGTTGATAGGCAGTTTCTTGACCTTTAGGCTTCCATGCTTTCTTTTTCTTTTTCCAGCATTCAAGAGTTGTGTGCCCATTCATTTTGTAAGTAGGATAGTATTTTTCCATGTATGTTTCCTTCTTTGGTTGTTTCATCTTAGACTTACATTCATATGCTTTATGTCCTTTCTTGTTACATTTATAACAAAATCCTATGAATGAAGGTGTGGATTTAGGAATACCTTTCATTTTGCCTCTGCATATATTTGATGTATGGCCTTGCTTTCCATAGTGATTGCATGTCACCTTTCTTAGTCTTGGATTTGCATAGAAATTCTTTAGATCATCTTGACTAGGTGATTCTCCATTTTCAGTATAGCCTAGACTGGTGTTGTTGATTCTTCGTTGTCCATCAAGAAAATTGTCCATTCTTTTATTGCTCTCTTCAACTTTCTTGATAATTTCACTATGCTGCTGTTGAATTTTGATTTCTTGTTTCAATTTTTCATTTTCTTACCTTAGCTCATTGATAGCTTCTATTATTTCAATGAGTTCAAAATTAATTCTGTTTGCCTCTTGACTCATAAGAATAATCTGATTTGTAATCTCATGGTGATGTTCTATTAATCTTTGTATTTCATATTCTTTCTCTTGTAGCTTTTCAGTAATCTTCCTTCTATCATCAATAGCTAGTGTTCTTTCTTGCTCATCTTGTCTAGCACTATTCATGACATCAATAATTCTTACCATCTATGTCTCTTGACCAATTTGCAGACATTTCACTTGTCCAGCCATATGTTGATTGATTTCATTTAGGCTTGTGATGCTTTCTTCTTATGTGTCTGATGCTTTGCTTGTATTTGATCCTGAAGACTCAAATAAATCTGGTATCTCTTCCTCATGGTAATCTGTTTCATTATAAGGAGATGCCATAATATTTCTTTCATCTAACAACTATCTCATCTTGATTCTAGCTTCTTTATACTTCTCATAGAAGATCTAAATTTGTAGCTTCTGATTCTCTATACTCTTGTCAAGTCTGTACTTCTCCATTGTATGATCTTTTCTCTTAAGACTTTAATATTTTCTAGATAAGAGACTTGTCTATGATACCAATTTTTGGAATTAATGGGAAGTGTGTATTGAGAGGGAAGGGGTGAATCAATACCTGTAAAACTTTTGTATCTTTTAACCTTTATCCTTTAGGTAATCAATTTTTTATCCAACCATATGTTCTATACTATCTTGATGTAAGATTTATCAATTCATAAACTAAATCAAACATGTGAACATTCATAGAAACATTCATGAAAGTAATTGACACATAACATAAGATATGATAATGCAGAAAACTCCTTCTAGGAAGTAAAAACTACGGTGGGGATGACACCCACAAATTCTTCACTATCTGCAGATTGGAAGGGGTCAGTTAAGGCTTTACAATTTGATCACTTCTGATGATCTACCCTGTTAAGAGTATCTATGGAGGCCTGTTAAAGTCTACTCAATTAAGAGCTTTTGCTACACTGTTTAGTGTGCACTCAGTTAAGATATTTACAATTGGATGGTTAAATCCAACTTCCTTGAAAAGATTTTTACACTTCGCTTCACTTGTTAGAATGTAAGAAAATTACAATTTGACCTGGTGTATGCAATCTCCTATTTATGATTATAGACCCATTTAATATTACATGTATAAGTATATCACCTAATGTGATTGAATGATACCTCTGCTTCTCGGTAGCCTCTGTTCTTGGTTTTTGATAACCAAATTCACCTTTTACTATTCTCATTCTTGAAACTTTCAGTCTGATCCATAGATGTGCTCATATGCTTCATTAATCCTCTCATCCATTCTCACATCATGCATAATAAATGATTAAAAAATATATTTATAAGATAGATTGACCTAATCAAGTTTCATGTAAAACAATATTAACTCTAAGATTAGAGGTTTACAACTTGACCTTGATCTCCTAGTCTATGTGTTTTAAATCAGTTAGAATGATTAAAATACTTAAATTAATGTTTCTTGTCCCTAAAGAAATGGTTTTAAAAAACAAATCAAGACTCTATAAGTAGAACATGACTGTTTTATCTAACATGGAAGTCAGATCCACTTTTTGTGGGCTACAACTGACTTTCAGTTTCTGTCGGTCAGTTATGCTCTTAAGTCAGTTAGACTATTTATCAGTGTTCCTTGCTTGAACTGTCTCTTAGGTTCCTCTTTGAATGTTCTCTTGGTTTTCACTATGACCTACTTGTTAGGTTCCACTATCGAGTTCCTCTTTATTCTTTTCACTTTGCATTTTTGGTTTACACACAAAATTGTGTCATTAGTTTTCTTTGTACTTAGTAGTTTTCGGTGATCTCTGGTATCTGTATTTTCATTTTTCTCTTTTTCTTGTCTTTTGGTGTATGTTTACTGAAAGTGTTCTTTGCATACTAATGGAAAAATAAGTTTATCATAAAGGGGCATTACAACTATCAAGTACTTCATGAATACAAAATAAGAACCCTTCATACATGGAAAGACACTTTATAAGCTAAGGTCAATGCGATGTCTTTAGATTCTTTCTATGAATTGTATAAAATATATAATGAACTTGTACCATCCTAAAAAGGAAGCACCCTTAATTAGGTGCTCATTTTAGCTCCATTTTAGTGTGTATGGGTTCCCACATTGATTTCATTTTCCCCTGACACTCATTAGACCTTTATATTAACCTTACAAGTCCTTTGTTGATTCAATTTTTAAAAAACTCAAGGTAATCCCTTATTTCTAAGCATTCTCATCTATTTTTCCTCTAATCAAATAATTCATTTCACAACCTAGGCCCTGTATCCCTATTTATGACATTTTTGTTCTCTCTTGACCTCAGAAATGGCTATGGCTCAAAATTATGCATCCATTGATTTCTCAGGACCCCTAATCTTGATTTGGGCCCCAATTGGTGGGTATAAGGCATTTCAATGCCCTATATTAGGTACAAGGCATTTGAGAGACTATGTACCCTAAATATTGGGCCCAAATTTGAATTGGGTCCTTGTCTTGGTGTTTTAGTAGAGAATTTTGATTTATAGTCAACCTACTTGAGTTTTAACCCTTGAAATGATGGATTAAGTATATAAACACCCCATCTTTCCTCATTTTGGTATCCTTTAACATTTTCAAGCATTCATGATCAAGAATCAATCAAGCAATCAGATATCAAGAGTCTTCAAAGCAATTCCTTATTCATCAAGCATCTTGGAAAACTAAAACATCCATAATCTAAGGATTATCTTTCATGATTATTTTTTGGGATTTTGTGGAGTTCAATATATTGCATTAATATTTGTGGTTACATTTAAAGAAACATTGCATCATCAAGGTATAAGGTAATTAAGGATTCATATCTAGCTTCTATTTCATCTTTCCTTATGCAATTTAATTATATTTTCAAGGTTGATTCCTAAATAGGGGTTTAAATAAGGAAAATCCATTTATCTAATCTTCTTCCTCATTTTTCCATGTGTAGGAATCAACTATGGGCCGCAGTTGTAGATCTAGAATGTACAAGCCATGACAAAGATCCTGGGGAATTTTAAGCTCAAAATCTAGGGTACATAATGACTCATCTACTATGTACCTGGGTGCATAATGGATCACCTAGTATGTACCCTCCAAAAATGACCCAAATTGATACTAGAGTTAGGCTATACGTTTCATGTTTCCCCATTCATGTGTAGTAATGATCCTGAAAGCTTCATGTGAGTCTAAGTCTAGCTATCCCCTTAGGATAGGAGACCTTTACTGGATTTCTGAAATTTGACTTCTCTTTTGTGAGCCAGAGGGAATCTGTATTTGAGATCATGTTTTCATTAGGTAGGTTAAGTTCCAAATCCAGTAAAGGCCATGGTTCAAAGATTTCTAACATCAGTTTTACATGCAACTAAAGTATCTAGCCATAACTCTTCATTTTGCAGCATTGGTAGAAAATTGGGTTCGGGCTTCTCCATCGGCAGAAAAGCATCAGCAGGGTGCATTTTCTGCCGATGACTACTAAGTGATGTCTCAACAGGAAGTGCAGTTATAAAATTAGGCTTAGAAGGAATGCTATGTTAGAACTACACCTCTACAAGCCAAGAGGAATGATTAAATAGAAAGAAATCTAAGAAATAAGTCTGCTGGCGGAAAAGTGGAAAATGGCTTCTCCACTACTCCAACAGGCAGGTTTCGACCCATGGAGTACGTTTTCTGCCAAACCATTAAAATGAAGGGATCTCAAGGAGGAATCTATCTCATAAAGAATCTGAGATATAAAGAAGGTAGATGAAATCAACACATGCCATTTTGGCACCTCGATAGACCAAATTTCCCCTTTGGTGGATTTTCGAATAGAGGGCACTCTAGAAGCATTTCTCCACCCAAAAGAGAAGTGGAAAAGTAATTTTACTCTACCTCAGGAAAGTTACCGTTGTGATTACTAAAGTGAAAAGACATTTCTTAATGACCTATAAGAGCAAAGTAATTAATTCAAATAAATCCATTTTACTTCATAACAGACTATTTCATAAATGTTGAGGTCTTTTCATTCATGTGGAGTGGGAAGTCAGCCGTTAAATGGTAAGAATTCAAAATTTATAAGATTGGTTGGAGGTTTCCAATAAGAGCTACTATTTTATTAACAAATTGTTTGAATTTGAAGCCTTTGATACTGGTTGTCCTTTGCCCCTGCATTCTTAAAATATATTCTTCATTCCCAAATCAAATCATTTGAAGTATGACATCCAGATTTATGGGATTCGATGGAATGAATGATATTACCTTTGAATGGCATAAGATCTTAGATACGTCTTTGAAGTTCTTTGATATGAAGAACTTTTAGAGTAGACTAAAAGCGGACCAGATGCATCCGATCATTGAGAAATTGAAAGAGAGTGGATTAGTTGAAGCTACTCATTTTCCTATGGCTGTTCAAGCTCTAGAATTGATCTGGGAATGCATAGCTTGATACAACCCAGATACCAAGCAAATCCTCTTACCCAATGATATGGTGTTGCTATCTATCGATAGAGAATTGATCCAGAACTTGCTTCACATCCCAGAGCAAGATGAGTATTCAAAAATGACATACAGTTAGGCAGTGACTAAATATATCACCAAAAAGTCAATTTGGAAGAAGGAGATAATGAAAGCATGGTTTCAAGAGCCCAGGAGCACCAAAGGGAAGCTACCAAAGACACTATATGGAACTAATCTAAAGCCGGAGATCATAGACATTCTGGTGCTACTCCAAAGGATCAAAGGTGAGAGTGAGGCACTTAATTTTGTTGACCATCACTTCTTCTTGGTTCAGGTAATCTGTTCCCAACTTCACTTCATTGATTGGGCCCTTATGGTAATTGAGAGCCTCTCAAAGGCCCTAGATAGAGCTAAGTGCCAAAATGTATTTTATATGTCTTCAGTCCCTTTTATACTCTGGAAACAATCCAAATTTGGCTAGGGCTTCCTAGATTAGAGGAATTTCCTGATGATGTTAAAAGTTATGAATTTTTCCTCTCTTTGCAATTGCACAACAGTTACGTAGAATATCTTTGGGTTAGTGATGTGTTTACATTGAGATTGTGTAGGGAGCTACAAGGCTATCTAGAAAGGAGATTCTCTCCTGAAGCCATGAATTTTATCAGCCAATTCAGATTCTATTTTATTCAATTTGGAGATTTCTCATACCTTCATCTTGCAGGTTTTGACGACTTCCCTTTGAAGCTACCTAGATATCCTACGGATATGATCGTGTTGGTGGAGGTGATGAGGCAAGTGCTGCAAGTGAATTTAATCTGTGCTGATGCTAGGAAGAAAGGCTATGACTTCCCCATGACTATCAGAGCCTATAGTTGTGCATCCTGGTCTGAGGTGAAGAATGTTCTAAAGGCATTCTCCAAGAGGTTTTCATTGGAAACATATGATGTTCTGAGGTCAAAAATATGATCCAGTTATTTACGCTCGTGATTACCTGCAAATGAGCCAAGATATCCACCATGTAGATGACATTGAAGACTACTAGGCCAATTGTAGAGATGATATGGAGAGCAGAGATAGATTTTATGCCAGATTGACCATTGAACAAATCAAAAGGTTCAAGGTCAATCTTGCAGTTGAGGGGCTACTAGATGATGGCTAGCACATGTATGATAATACTTATCTCGAGAAGATAAAACCCCTCTCCATCTATTCTGAGCCCATGCTAGATCAAGCCGTTAGTGACTTGCAGACTCTAATTAGTGGTATTTATAAGAGGACAAAGCAGTGGGTTGAATGGATGACAAGAAGAAGGAAGAGGTCAGAAAGGAAGCCTCCTACTCAAAGGACCCTAACAAAGGATACTTCCAACATTGCAACAACTTCTTTGGCAGTAATCCCAACTATGACCAAGATTTCATCTCAACCAGCCGGGGGAGGCGATGAACCTCCTGAAAAAGAAGTTCAACCAAAGAAGACTTGTGGAGAAGGCCCGCTTCCAAATATTGGAACAACAGAGGAACCTACCAAAGATGTGGAACCAGAGCAGCATGCTAAAGTAGTCACTGTAGATGTACCGGTTGGCACTTCAACCAATGAATCTCCAAGGTGAGGGTCCCCTGTCATAGTAGAAGTGGGTGAAGATACTCCTTCAACCACAGAATCAAAAGAAGAGGCCAGGAAAAAGTAGAAGGTTTTTTCAGTATCCAAATTGGTGTCCTCTTCTCCTACCTCGATAAATCCATTTGCTTCAAGGCCAAAGTCTACTCCTCTAGTCATTAGGAAACTATTTATAGAGGATTTGGTCTCTGCCACTAAGGTCACTAGTGCTGAATCATGGATAGAGAACACTCTGGAGCGCAAAAGAAAGAGATTGGAAGAAGGGGCTCCCAACAAAGATACTCTAGCTTGAGCCATGTAACCCGGTGCCGCTGCAGTAAAGACTAAGAAAGTGAAGACACTGTCCACATTGAGAAAAGACCCAGAGACTGGGAATTTCACTATGAAGGTAGCAAAGTCCATGAAGGAGGGCCGTTTTGAAGATTTAACCCCTTCAGATTTTGAGCTATACTCATTTGATATGGGCTTAGCCCGACATGATACCAAAGTGGATTGGTGGAAATCAACTAATGTAGTAATTGAAGAAGAGGTGGAAGAACTTAAAATAGCAAAGGTACAACTTAAGGCTAAATTCAGTGAGCTAACTAATTTCATTTGGCAATTGGCTACTCCAGTTGCTAGTATCCCTAGTACTCAGACCACATTCTATCCCAACACCGTGGAGAATCAATCCATAATAGCCAAGTTGTAGGAGGATAGGAACTTTGCACAAATCAACAAGGGATGGGTTGGGAGGCTCAAATTTGAGGGATTGGCAGTTGTCGAGCAGTTGGGTAATGCTCTCTTGAGATTGGAGATGGAAAGGAACAACATTGAGAAGAATTTTCAAACTCTCACATCTGAGAGAGTGAAGTGTCAGGAGTGCATAGTGATGCTCCATGTAGCAATAAAGATGAAGAAAAAAGAGGCATTGAAAGCCAAGATTCTACAAAAGGGAGATGAGCCTCTAATAGAGTGGCTTCAAAGCCTAGAGTTCAAAATTGAGATGATCATCCAAGTCGAGATGGGGTTGCAGCAAGTAGATATTAAGGTCAAGGAAGAACAAAACAAAGACTTTAAGATTCTTCAAGGTTTAAACACAGAATCAAAGATGAGTGGGAAAGGAAAAGAAATGATAGTATTGGCCAATATGTAGAAATCACTTTCTGATTATGTGGACAAGCTATCAGAGCAATCTTCCACCCATTTGGATAAAGTGCCAAAACTCCAGCAGTTGAGTGGATGTATTTATAAAGCCATGGAAGAATTGAAGGACCGGACTGATGTAATTAAGAGTCTGGCTAAGGAGCATTCCAGGTGGCTCATTCGATACACTAATGTCCACATCAATAGACATGAGGAGCTCATCAGAGTTATCATAGCCTTTACTGCCTATAGGGATAAATTAGGCAAAGGGAATGAAACTGAAGCTTGAATAGATTCTCTCTTTGTACCAAATTTTGATTATTTTTGTAATGGATAAACCTTTGGTTATCATTTCTGGTTGGGGAAGTTGAACCATTTTGGTTACCCCCTTTTTGTAATGGCCCAATCTGGGACTCTATATGTATTATTTCCAAAATCAATACAAAGGTTGGCTAAATTTTGGTATGAAAGATAGCATTTTTCTGAGTCAATTATGTGTTTCTAAATACCATTTCTTTAACTATTCCATTGCATTTCATTTTTCTTTCTATTGAATTTGAATGTTTCTTTGAAGTTAGATTTGCAATCTGTATTCAAACCAGATTTCTGTATTATGATTTGATACATTTAATTTAGGGGAAGATCTATTGTTATCCTGAGTTGGGAAACATTTCTGTGAAATAAATTGATTCTTTAGCATTTCATTGTTAATCTTTAGTTTTGCATCTACATTTTTTAGTAGAAGTTCATGCATTACCAGTTTTGGGAGTTAATCCGATTGATGAAATCTCAGAGTTAGCTAGATTTAAAGTTGAATTCACCCCACCTAAGCTATTTATCATCTGGGTTTATCTTGGTTTACCTCTTCTATTCTCGGGTCAAGAACGTACCTTTGTTAGATTAGGAAAGATCAAGATTCACTAAAAAACATTCATATAAGGGAGATGTACCTTTAAATTCAGAGGGAAATTGGTTTTTCAATAACAATTTTCCAACTGTTGTATTCAATTGTTCTTAAGTATTTTGGGTATTTTAGAGTTAAATTCAAAAGAAAAATCTGTTTACCAACATTTTAGAGGTTAGTTTTGCAGTTACATGTGGTTTTAGGACTCCAGTAGTCTAAAAAACACTAAAAAAACAAGTTCCCCATATTGTTTTTAGGTACACATAACATCATACCTAAATCTATATTTTATCACTCATTCATCTATATTAGTGAAGGATCATTATCCCATTTACTTCTTTTAACCATATTGACCCGATTGGGACATCTTCCTTCCAATTGTGCAATTTGAAAGGGTGAAGTAATCTATCCTTTTGTGTTGCTTCCCATTTATTATTGTACATTTTGGTGAGCCTAATTTTATTGGTTAGCTCCTCATTGCATGAATTTAGACATCTACGTCTCCTTTGTATGCATTTTCACTAGATCTTCATGTTTTGATGGTTAGATGCACTTTTCATTAATTATGCTTATTAGGTGTATGTTTGAATATCTCTTCCAAAAATTACATTTCTTATTAGATCTATCAATCCTTCCTTTGCATTATTCTCATATGCATTTTATGTATTTGCATTAATAAAAAATGTCAACAACAAAATTCCAAGCATTTTTTTATATGATAAATTAGTCTTATAATGCATATATTTTCTTGAGGTGATAGTGACTTAGTCTCCCCTTTATCACTTTATCCCTCTCCTAAGGACCCTCCTATCCATGAAGACATATTGGTGCAATAATATGTATTTAATCTTTCTCTCAACAATCTCTCTCTTTGGGGAGAAGCATTGAAGATTTATGTTATCTCTTTTCTTGATATGTTCCTTCCCCATAAGGATGTTGAGATTGCTGATACACAATGCAACCAATATTACCTGCATGCAAAGCTGTTACACAGAAGAAGAAGACAGAAAGAGGATAGAAGAATCAGACAGCTATGGCGGCCAGAATGAAAGAGAACCCAAATCCATTGTGACAGAAATAATTTCTATTCAACAATCAATGATTTACAAACTAAACTCCTTATGAAATACAAAGAAGACAATCCTTATAAAGGATGTCGAAACCCTAAACGGGCAACTAACTCAGAAAAGGAAACTTTCCTAAGTCTAACTAAACTGCCTAAGAGAAACTTAAGCACACGGAGTAATTACTAAAGATTACTCTAACACCCCCCCTTAAGTGTAACTTAGGGAGAAGCAAAAACTGCTAAACTACTGCAGAAAGCAGGAAAGAAGGGTCCCGACAACTAGGCCTGATCAGGTACCCAAAACATAAAGCAAA
>MU223248.1:237663-260776 GCA_018584345.1 Thuja plicata
TCTCTCTCTCTCTCTCTCTCTCTCTCTCTCTCTCTCTCTCTCTCTCTCTCTCTCTCTCTCTCTCTCTCTCTCTCTCTCTCTCTCTCTCTCTCTCTCTCTCTCTCTCTCTCTCTCTCTCTCTCATGTATGAACTAGTACAAAAAAACTAGCTATCCTATGTCATATATGATTGTATTATTCTCTCCTCCATGATTCCATTGCATAATGTATTTTTCTATTTGATTGAATCATAAAGTCTGATCTTATCTTTGATGTGTGCTCTTTGTCTTCAACTATTTTAATTAGAACCTTACTAATATTTAGGCTTTCATATTTTTTTTGTCTCCTTGTGCATGGATGTAAAATTTAAGATCCTTGGTTTAGGGGCTATTTTCCTTAAACTTAGTGATATCTTATCTCCTTGCAGTTTTCCCATGATCTTCATATTTTTCTCTTTTTTCTACTTTATCATGAGCATGAGGTGGAATCATTCTCCTGCTAAAGTGGGGGATGAATGTACCATCCTAAAAAGTAAGTACCCTTAATTAGGATCTCATTTAGCCCCATTTTAGTGTGTATGGGTTCTCACATTGATTTCATGTTCTCCTAACGCTCATTAGACCATTAAATTAACCTTTTAAGTCCTTTTTATTCAATTTCTTCAAAAATCAAGGTAAGACCTTATTTATAAGTGTGATCCTCTATTTTTCCTCCAAAAAATGATTCATTTCATCACAGAGGCCTTATATCACTATTTGTGGCATTTTTGTTCTCTCTTGACCTCATAATTGGTAGTGCCTCAAAATCATGCATCCACTGATTGCCTGAGATCCCTAGTCCTGACTTGGGCCCCAATTGGTGGGTAAAGGGAATTTAAAATGCATTGTACCTAGTTATAGGGAATTTGAGATGCCTTGTACCCTGAAGATTGAGCCCAAATTTGAATTAGGTCCCGTCTTGGTATTTTAGAAAAGGATTTTGATTTGTAGTCGGTGTAATTGAGTTTTAACCCTCAAAATGATGGATTTAGTATATAAACATGTTGGCATAACTGATGCAGAGATAATTTGAGTATGTTATGATATGTGTTTGATGCATATTTGATGATAGGTTGATTAGTTATAATGTTGTCATTGATGTCAACTTAGTGTTTGTTGGTTGATAGTATGCATGTTATGCTGATGTGTGTTCAAGAGGTTAGATCCAAAGTTGTGGTAAGAGTTGGCATGTGAGATCATAGTGGAATACTAAGTGATGTCTCTAGATTTTGTATCTATGACCACACAGGTTTATATATGTATGGTATGACTTATGATCGATTGAAAGTTGACATGTCAACAAGAAGAACAAGATTTAGCCAGGGAAGAATGATTTGATGATTGTGTCAAATAGATTTGGATTCAAGTGTTGTGGTTTAGGATATGTTATCTTGACTATGTTATGGGGTTTCTATTGAGACCATATCATGATTGGTGAGTAGAAGACTGAGTTTCAATGGATAGAATATTGTTTAGTGAAAAGTAAAATAAGTTCTTAGAACAATTAGTTAGATCCTCAACCGGTGATGATGTATCATATTGTGGTAAGTAGTTATGTGTTCTAGGGATTGTATTAATGTTTCCGATCAATGTAAATTTATTAGTTGACATTTATGATCATTGTAATCAAATTTATTGAAGTTGAGAAAGAATAATGGAAAGTGTATTGTGGTTGGACTTTTCTCGGTCAAATTGATGTGTGGTTTGTATTGACGATTAGATAGATATTTTTATCGATGGATTTGATTTTGGTAATACATTTTAGTGGATTTGAGATAAAATTTAAATGTAATCAAGGTAAATTTTCTTCCTTAAGTTGTAAAATGATTTATATATCATTTTGATGTATTATGAGAAGTGTGTGTGGAAGAGAAAGATCGGGAATGCAATTTTGTGATCATAGGGTTTGGATAGTTTGCATATAAAGCATAGATTGAGCTTAAACTAGATCCGTATTAGCAGAGGAGGAGTGTTATTTTCTCAGATCACTTTCACTTGTTGATTACTAACACTTTCATCAAGATAAATCCCTTATCCGGGTAGACCCTAACATGTCTTATTTGAAAATCCTTTAACTAGGTGACTCTTTAATTAGGGTTTAAAATCCCTTAACAGGGTTACTCCTAATAGGGTAAAGCTCCTAATAGGGCTAGAGGTAAATTCATTGATCGGGTGGCTCTTAACAAGGTATTTCTCTTAACTGTGCATTTGTAAGCTCCAAATAGGGATAATCTCTTAACCGAGTGTACTTCAAAAGAGTGCATAATTATTTGTGGGTTCCATACCCACATGTGGTTTTTCCCAATTGGATTTCCATGATAAAATATTGGTGTTATTGTGTTGCATGGTTGTGGATGTTTATCTTCATTGGTTTGTTTATTAATGCAATGGATGTTAATTGATGCAAGTTGTTGAATTATTTATGAAAAGTTTAATTTGTTAGATTACTAATTCACCCCTCCCCCTCTAAGTAATCTTGGATCTAATTATACTAAAAATTGGTATCATAGCTTTGGTCCTCTTTGTGGAAATCCTAACAGCTTGAGGAAAATATCCAATGATGAGGAGGGAACCTCCCATGATCACTAAAGACAACTACCTGGTATGGAATGAAAAAATAAAGTTATATCTAAAAGGTCCATGATCACAATACTGGATGCATGTCATACACAAGTATACCACTCCTATAACTCTCACTATAGATCAACTGAAGGAACACCATGTGAATACTCAAGGAAAGGAAGCTATTGTAAGTACCTTATATGATATTGAATATGTTGATGTTCATGGACTTGATACTTCCTTTGATGTTTGGGAAAATTTGAAAATAATCTATTGAGGAGATATTCATGTGTAAAAAGATAAGGAAGACAGTCTTAGAGGAAAGTATGATGACATGAATATGGTAGAAGGAGAGAACATTAAGCAATATGTTCAAAGAATAAAAGAATTTGTTGGTGCTATCAAAGGTGCTGCTGGAACTATTGAGGAAGATGTTGTGGTAAGTAAAATTTTGAGAACTTTAATGCCTACTTATTCCATTAGATTGTCTTCTATAAATGAGTTGAGAACTTTTGACAGTACCAGTAAGGAAAGATAAAGAAATAAATCATGATTTTTATTGCATGTAAAGTTAAACTAGGGAACTTGAAGCTATATTGGAAGATGAAAGGAAATAAGGAGAGCTTGAAGCACTACTAGCAAAGAGATTTCCTAGAGGGACTGGTAAGTACAAAGGCAACCTATCACTAAAATGTTCTAAGATTAGACATATTACTTCTAGATGTCCTAATGGTGAAAAAAGGATAAGTTCATAAAGTTTAAGGAAAAAGGGAAGAAAAATGCTATGTTGCAATTGATGAAGGTGTTACCGATGAATAATTAGAAGATAATGAGGAAGAGGAGTTTGTATTTGTTGTAGTCAAAGAAGATCCATCAGAAGCAAAAAATGCATTGGTTTCTCACATGGGACACAATGATGAATGAATTATAGATAATGGGTGCTCATATCACATGACTTGTGAAAAGAGTAAGCTCATTAATCATGATGAGTTTGATGGTGGTTTGGTAAGTTTTGGTAGCAATACACCTTTTTTGGACAAAGAAAAAGGAACTATTTCTTTGAGTGGTAAGAGTAATACAAATGATGTTTATTTTGTGGATGGTCTAATACATAATTTGTTGAGTGTGGGTATGCTAAATGATAAAGGTTACATAATGGAATTAAAAGGAGGTATATGCAAAATAATTGGGAGCTCAGGTGATGATATTTATATTGGTAGCCAGACTACACGTAATTTATTCCATTTGAATAATGTTGTGAATAATTGTTTGGTTGCAAAGGTTGAAGATAGTTGGCTATGACATAGAAGGTTCTATCATGTAAATTTTGATAGTTTGATAAAAGTGAGTAAGATAAATGCATTTAGGGGATTGCCATAATTAAACAATTTAGACAACATGATGTGTAGAGAATTATAGCTTGGTAAGTTAACTAGTTCCAATCTCAAAAGAAACTCTTTTTTCATCTAAAAGCATACTTGATTTGGCGCATACTAATATTTGTGGGCCTACGAGACAAATAAGTTATCTAGGTGATATATATTTCATATTGTTTACTGATGACTATTCTAGAATGATGTGGGTAACTTTCTTGAAGGATAAGTCTGATGCATTCCATAAATTCAAAGCATTCAAGGCATTGGTTGAGAAGGAATCACGTAAGAACTTGAAGTGTTTAAGGTTTGATAGAGGAAGTGAGTTTACTTCTACAGAATTTGTTAAGTATTGTGAAGATAATGGAATCAAGAGACAAATGTCTGCACTAAGGACTCCACAAAAAAATGGTGCTACAGAGTGGAAGAAAAAAACTATAGTGGATACACAAGGACAATGTTGATTCAAGGTGATGTACCAAAAATGTATTAGAGAGAAGTAATTAGTACTATTGTCTACAAACTAAACTGGGTGCAAGTAAAGAAAATAACTTATAAGACACCTTATCAGCTATGGTATGGTCACTCACACAGTGTTAATTATTTCAAAGTATTTGGCATTAGATGTTACATTAAGAGGGATGATTTCACAGGAAATTTTGATCCAAAAAGTGATGAAGGTATTTTTTTGAGTTATTCTACTAAAATAAAAGCATATAAGTGTTTCAATAAGAGAAATACAAAAATTATTGAGAGTGCAAATGTAAATGTGGATGAATACCACGAGAAATATGGTGATTCAAGAAAGCAGTAAAAAGGATTATCGAGAGATTGTGTTATTTAACCATAAGTTCATGAACCAACATAAATAAACAATGAGGAAGAAGTGATTCAATTGGCAAAAGAAGAAGCTCCTAGACCTAAACCAGTGATACCTAAGTATGTCAAGATGAATCACTATACTTGTTAGATTATAGGTGAAAATAATGTAGGTATTCTAACCATAAGAAATCTTAGAGAAATTAATTGTTTGATTTCAAAGTATGAGACAAAGATTGTGAAGGAAGAAACCAAGGATGAAGACTGGGTAAGCGATATGCAGGAAAAACTTGATCAAATTAAGAAGAATGATACATGGACACTTGTTCCCACACCTATAGATAAAAATGTGATTGGTGAAGAAATTATATTTTTCCATTAGTATATGTAAGGAAAAACATGATCTACACCATTGGTTTACACTACGTCGACAGACAGGGCATAACACTACCCAACACCAAGGTTACCGATACTGCAAGTACAAAGCATCCTAACAAACACTATTCAATGTTACTCGATGAAAAAAAGGAAAATGGAACCTGATGAGTAACCAATAGTACAATTTGACAAAACAATCAAAGAGTGGAACCTGATAGATGAAGGGAACTCAACAATTAGTTCACTAAAGGAACACCAACAAAATTTCAGTTCACACCGACAATCAAGAACTGACAGTCAGTTACATCCCGCAAAAAGTGGATCTGACTTTCTACGCCAGATAAATCACTAAAGCTTTATATTTAGCTTCTTGATTTTTTTTAAATCCATTACGTATGGAGAAAGCAATGTAATTCTTATAATTTTTATTAGTATAACTGTTTTAAAACATGCAAACTAAAGGATCAAGGTCAAGTTGTATAGCTTGGATCAAGAGTTAACATTGTAATGCGTGATTCTAGAATAGGTCAAATACTTTTATAAATAGATGCTCAATCAATTGTGAACATGTTTTTTGATGATGATTGTAGCCACTGAGAGAAGTTAAGGATTCGACAAGAGAATTCATGCAACAACATAGAAAAAGATCAAATTAGTTGTCAAGAATAGAACACAGGCTACCGAAAAGTAGGAAACGGTATTAATCAATCACTATAGGTGATATTAATATTCTAAGAGCTTTAATGGATCTATAATCAGAAATTATAGATTTCATACAGTCAATTCAAACATATTGTACACATTCTAACAAGTGGGGTACACTTAAGAAATCCTTTCAAGGAAGCTAGACTTAACAGTCCTATTGTAAATCTCTTAACCAAGTGCACACTTCAATAGTGTTGTTAAAAGCTCTTAACAGAGTAGATCCTAACAAGTCTCCACATTAATACTCCTAATAGGGTATATCATTAGAAGTGATCAATTGTAAGCCTTTACCGACTCCCTTCCATTATGCAAATAGTGAAGTTTTGTGGGTGTCATCTGCACCGCAGTTTTTACTTCCTACCAAGAGTTTTCTGTGATATCATATCTTGTGTTATGTGTCTATTAATTTCATGAATGTTTCTATGAATGTTGCATACAATTAAGTTTATGAATTAATACTACATGCATAAGAAAGAACATCATAAATGGTCGATAATACAGTAAAGATTGTTTACTAATGATGAAAGGTGAAAAGTGTTAAAAGTTTTAGAGGTACTGATTCACCCCTCCCCTCTCAGTACTACTTCCCATTAATCCCAAAAATTGGTATCAAAGCTAAGTCTCTTCTTGGAAATCTTAAAGGCTTAAGAGAAAAGATCATACAATGGAGAAGTATAAACTTGATTAAAATACTGAGAATAAAAAGCTTGAAATTTAGATGTTCTATGAACAATATAAAGAAGCTAGAATCAGTATGAGACAACTGCTGGATGAAAGAAAGAATATGGCTTCTCACTATAATGAGACAGATTATCTTGAGGAAGAGATTCCATATTTCTTTGAGTCTTCAAGATTAAATACGAGAAAGGCATGAGGTACATTAGAAGAAAGCATCACACGTCTAACTGAGATCAATCTACATCTGGCTGGGCAAGTCAAATCTATCCAAATCGGTCAAGAGACATAGATGGTAAGAATGATTGATGTCATGAACAATGCAAGGCAAGCTAAACAAGAAAGAACTCTAGCAATTAATGATAGAAGAAAGATCATAGAAAAGCTAAAAGAAAAGGAGTCTGAGATACAAAGAATTATAGAGCATCACCATGAGATGACTAATTAGATTATTCTTATGAGTCAAGAAGCAAACATAATGAATGTGGAACTCATTGAAAGAATACAGATTATCGGTGAACTAAGAGAAGAGAATGAAAAACTAAAGCATGAGTCTAGAATCCTACAACAACATAATGACATGATTAAGAGAGCTGAAGAGAGTAAAAAAAGGATGGATGAATTCTTGAATGCACAAAGAAGACCCAACACCAACACTGGACTAGGGTACATGGAGCATGGAGAGTCATCAAATGAAGATGATCCAAAATTTCTCTACACCAATCCTAGACCAAGAAAGATGACATGAAATCACTGTGGAATGCAAGGCCACACCTCAAATTTTTGCAGGAGAAAAGAAAAAGGTATTCCTAAATCCACATTTACATTCATTGGACATTGTTATAATTGTAGCAAGAAAGGACATAAAGCACATGAATGTAAATCAAAGGTGAAAGAACCAAAGAAGGAAACCTATATGGACAAGTATTGTCCCACTTGCAAAATGCACGGGCACACATCTCTTGAATGCAAGAATAAGAAAATAGAAGCATGGAAACCCAAAAATGAATAAAATGCATATAAACTAAGAAGAGTCAGCAATTCATATGTTTGGGACTACAACACATGGATAAACTACACAACATGTGGCAGGTATGGTCACATAGCTGCAAACTACATGAGATTATGGACTAAAAATTCTAGAGGCTGGACCAACCTGGGAATGGCATGTTTACACTATCATAAGGTTGGACATCTAAAGAAGGACTGCAGAGGCTGAATAACACAAACCAACACTTTTGCAAATGGTAACACCATTGAAGACATCAATAAAATGAGAAAGAAAATGTGGAGGAAAGCTTCAACCACTGAAGAAGTTGGACCAATAAATGCAGTAGGTGACACCTCATCCCATGGATCTAGTGACATCACCACCCCCGCCTAAAGATGAACAAGTAAGTATGGAATTGCACTATACCATGTCATATTTTGCATCAGTTCCATTATACAAATTGATAGATAGTCAAAATATGCATGAATAAAGATGCATATTATGTTACTTGTTACAATTCTAAGAAATCAACCCCGCTGGTAAACACATACCAAAATTCATCGGTGAATATAAAGGATGAGCTGTTTACACTTACTGAGAATTGTCGGTCAACACATAATATGGCTAAGTTGCTAATGTAACCTGACACTCATCGGTAAGGAAGCAAAGTTATAAAGTTGTCATGACACAACACCGATATCTGTCAGTAAAAACAACAATCTTAATAGCCAACCCGAGCATCCTGTCAACACCGAGAATGTTATTTGAAGAGTCTTCTCAAAAAAATCCATCTTCATGACCTGACGAGTTGTTGAGCATTTATGATAGACTTAGGGAAAAATTCTATAAATAATCGATAGGAGCACTTAATTTTTCACACGCAATTCAAGAAGAAAGAGCAGAGAAAAAATAGAGTGACTAAAGAGCATTTAGTAGAGAAACCTTGACTCGATCCTATGCACTCCTAACATATCACTCACCAGCCACGTGGATCGAAGTAAGTATCAGAAATACCAAAGAACTCTGTTATCATTTACAAAAATCCCTAAATTTGAAATATGATGGAAACCACTTCAAGAACCATGAAATTGAAGAATGATAAGAATAATGCAGTTAAGTTGATAAAGAAAAACACTTGTGTGGAACTCAAGTACAAGATATGCCCAGAGATTGCATCACAACCTGATGACTCTGGCGCATTTTCAAAAATTACACCTAGGGTTTTTCTAATAGAGGACATAAGGTCCTACATTCACTGCAAGATAATTGAAATAGGTGATCTAGAGATAGATCAATCTTACAAGAAGTTGTGTGATGAACAAGGAAACCTAAAAGAAGAACACAAGAATCTGCAAGTGAAGGGGATAACAAATGCCCTGTATTTCTTGAGGGTTTTCAAAACTGACTGGATTAGGTTAGTTTTAAGAAGAATGCACGACCAGAAATTATGGTTGGATGAACCTAAGAAGATCACTAAGGATGTGTTACATGTTGTAACTGGTTACCCCATAACCGACAAGCCTAAGGCACACAATCATCCCTCTTGACTAGAAGTTGAAAAACTCATAATTGCTATGTAGGATAATAGAGGTCTTAAGGTTAACACCATCACTGACAAGGAATTGAGGTTTAGTGCATGAGTGATTTTTTACAAAATCTTCCAAGCTAGTAGGCTAAACAACATTGCATCAACAACAGTAAGCACAACCTACAAAATTGTCACAAAGGGAATATAGATGGATCTATGTGAGATCCTATGGAAGAAACTTGATGAGAATATGACAACAATCATGTCTGCAAAGACTAACACATGTAAGTTTGGTTCACTCATCATGTGTATATTCTTTTACTTTCAAGAATAGTTTCCTTCAGTAGGCAAAGTAAAATGGGATACTATCAAACCAGTCACATTGCAGATTAGTGAACTTATCAAGTCACTAGGAGATAATTTTGATTTAGTGATGATTGAATACTTCCTTGACTTCAAGGAAAAGATGATGGAAAGAGTGAGAATCCCCAAATAGTTGTTTGAACAACATAGGGATGAAATATGTTTTATGGTAGATACAAATTTCACTGATATTAAACCAGTTGTACCAAGGATAGCCTAGTTAGCACCTCTTGAATATGAGATAAATATAGATCAAGCAACCAATGCAATTGATGCATTGATAAATGAGCCACTCGACATTAAAAACCAAGATTTGGAACTTATGAAGAGGCTAAGTCTAAGATGAAAACAGGCCTAGTCATCGAGAAGACTATCAACAAGAAGAACAAAATGGTAAAGAATTTTGAAAAGATTTTGTCGGTCAATGAGGAGGAAAAAGAACAAACTAAGGAAACTAAGGAACAGGGTACCATCAGTGCAGAGGAAGATAAGTAACAATTAGATTTTGAGGCCACTAAATTTGATACACCTCCACCTCCTACAAAGAAACCAAGAACCATAGTGGCTTAGAGAACAAGGAGCCAAACAGTAAAAGCCACTACACCTCTCAAGAAAGGTCAAGTGAGGACCTATACGAGGAAACAATAAACAAAGAAACAAACTATGGAAAAAAATACCTACAAAAAGGAGGAAAAGACTGGTTAGGACCAAAGCTGACATTGAAGATTCCAAAGAGGATGAGTCTGATGTAAATAAGAAAAGTTTTATCACTAGAATAATTGATTAAATTGCAAATTAAATTGCAAAAACTAGTACAATGACTGATAGGAAGATCAGACAATGTGATAGACTTGAGCTAGAGGACCAACATAAGATACAAGATGCAATAATCAGGGAATGGTAAAATTCAAATATGTACTAGTAGAATTTATAGGCCAGATACCCAAAGAATTGGGTGACAGAATTTCACAACAATGGTCTTATGTTCTACACACAGAAAAGGAAGCAAGGGAGAGGGCACTTTTCACACTCATGCGTCCCAAATCAAAGATGGGAGAAATCAAAGAAATAATGAAAAAGAACTCAAGTAAATTTGTAGCAAAGATTAGAGCTTACAAAGTGCTAGAAGATAAATTTATAGAGTTGGATAGCATGACCGAGGCCAAATGGAGACAAATCCTAGATCTACCTGCAGAGTCAACAAGTTGTGAGAATAAATTACTTCTCACCAACACACCTCATGTAGAGGAGGAGAAAGATAAGGCAAGTCCTAAGCACATTACTTTGGATAATGTAGATAATAATGAGCCCATTGACTTAGACAAAGTCATGGATGATCTTGACATTCAAGACATCACTCATTATGAATCTAATAAAGATCCCC
The DNA here is from genome assembly GCA_018584345.1 of Thuja plicata. NCBI lineage: Eukaryota > Viridiplantae > Streptophyta > Pinopsida > Cupressales > Cupressaceae > Thuja > Thuja plicata. The sequence continues at coordinate 248,459 of MU223248.1, forward strand.
ACAAAGAAGACTATGTAATATTTATATATCTTAAGGATCAAACCAAGAAACAAGAATTGGAGACAAAAATAAATAACGACATGGAAGTTGTTGATGAAATATGGCCAGACACTTCAATCATTGACATCACAGGACTGGACCCTGCCCATCAAATACAAAAAGATGAAGATGTCACTGCTCAATAGGATCAAACCGATGAGCAGGACACACTTCTAGATGCAGCACAAGTGAGCACGCAAAACAACATGCCAGTATTGATGAAGGCAATAAATATGCTAGAAGGAAATGAAGAATCTAGTGCAGTAGATACAAGCATACCTGAGGACAAGGGTGATGTGAAAATAAAAGACATAATAGATGAACCAAAGGATACAACTACAAAACAAGCTAAAACTGATGATCAAAAAGACAAGTATAATGATCAGAATAAAGAAGAGGATAAAAAAGTAGAAGAAGATAAGCAGAAGGAAAAGAGTGAAGAAGCAAATATAGATGAACAGGAGAAGAAAATAGAAGAGAAATCTATAGAAAAACCCAAGGTTGATGGAGAGACGTCTTCACCAAACCAATAGGTGAACCTTGAGCATAAAACACAAGAAGCTTCATCTACAAAGCCTTCACCGAGTGCCTTAGAGAAGACAAATGAACTTGCAATGGTAGTTTATACATCTACTTCTACAAAAATCTCAAGGAAGAAGAAGAGAAAGAATAAGAATCCAGTTACTCTAGATGAAATCATTAATATTCCAGTATGTGATCCTAGGACATTGGATCCTACTGAATTGACAAAGTATGCAAGACTTTGTGAAAGAAAAGCCATGCAGGACAGGTTGAGAAAAGCCACCAAAGAAGCAGAGGTACTTGAAGTTGCATGAGGAATACTTCAAAAAATTGTACTTGATATTGACGTTGATCAAATAGCCCCCATGCTTGATCAATTAGTGGTTCTCACTGATGCAATCACATCTCAGAACATAGATGCTGAGAAGGTAATGAAAGCTACACTTGAAAAGAAGTATGAATTCAAGTTAGCCGAGAAGATAAGCCAAGAAGTGGCACTTCAAAAGGTAAAGCTTTCTAAATTGGTTAGCACAATAGACCCAATTATTTTAGAAGCAATAGCCTTAATTCAGAAGTTATGCACATTAGATCAACTCACCAAGGAGTATACCGACAAGATAGAAAATATTGATGTTGATCTTCAAACAAGTGCACAAAGTCTCATGAATAGTGAAGAGGCAATCAAATTGCACAATGAACAACTCAAGAAAGCTCGAAAGCTGAGACAAGACATTCAGATTGCAGAAACAAAGTTCAGAGATGAGGTAAATGAGCTTCAAGCTCAACTCTTACCAACACTCTCATTACTGCAAAACCATATGACAGAGGGAAGAGCACTTATTGCCACCCCAAAAATGTCTGTCCTAGACAACATTTATGATATGCATGCCCGGATTGAGCTAGAGTACATGACACTAGAACTCCTCAAAGAAAAATGGGAGAAAATGATCAAAGATATCAAGAACACCCACTCCCACACTCTTGACACACTATAAGTTACACATTTTTGATAACTTATAAGTTGTAAATTTTTTTCATGAGTATCAAATAAAGGGGGAAATGATATGTATAGTCAATCAGTAAAAGGGAAAATGAAAGGAAGAAATGAATTGTACAGTCAGTCATTTGAAAGAGGAGAGAACAGAAAAAGGGAATGTATAGTATAAAGGCAAGTATACATGTACATATACTTATACTATACCGATGCATACAGTTAGGGGAGTCATATAATGGCAAGGATATATACATGGTTTACATACTAAACACTTTAGTATTATGCACATATCAGTTTTTGATGCTAATGTCAAAGGGGGAGATTAAAGACATTATATTTTTCCATTAGTATATGCAAGGAAAAACATGATCTACACCATCAGTTTACACTATATTGACATACATGACACAACACTACCCAATGCCAAGGTTACCAATACTGCCAAGTACAAAGCATCCTAAAAAACACTATTTAGTGTTACCCGATGACTAAAAGGACAATGGAACTTGATGAGTAACCAACAATGCAACGTGACAAAACAATCAAAGAGTGGAACCCAACAGATGAAGGGAACCCAACAATTAGTTCAATGAAGGAAAACTGACAGACTTTCAGTTCACATTGACAATCAAGAACTGATAGTCAGTTACATCCTGCAAAAAGTGGATCTAACTTTTCACGTCAGATAAATCACTAAATTTTTATATTTAGCTTCTTGATTTGTTTTAAATCCATTACATACGGAGAAAGCAATGTAATTATTATTATTTTTATCAGTATAACTATTTTAAAACATGCAAACTAAAGGATCAAGATCAATTTGTATACCTTGGATCAAGAGTTAACATTGTAATGCATGATTCTAGAATAGGTCAAATACTTGGATAAATATTTGCTCAATAAATTGTGAACTTGTTGTTTGATGATGATTGTAGCCACTAAGAGAATCTAAGGATCAGACAAGAGAATTCATGCAACATCATAGACAAAGATCAAATAAGTTGTCAAGAATAGAACATAGGTTACCGACGAGCAGGAAAAGCTATTAGTTAATCACTATAGGTGATATTCATATTTTGAGAGCTTTAATGGATCTTTAATAAGAAATTATAGATTGCATACAGCCAGGTCAAACATATTGTACACATTCTAACAAGTGGGGTAAACTTAAGAAATCCTTTCAAGGAAGGTGGACGTAATAGTCCTATTGTAATTCTCTTAGCTAAGTGCACACTTCATTAGTGTTGTTAAAAGCTCTTAACAGAGTAGATCCTAACATGCTCCACATTAATACTCCTAACAGGGTAGATCATCAGAAGTAATCAATTGTAATCCTTTACTGACTCCCTTCCATTCTACAGATAGTGAAGTTTTGTGGGTGTCATCCCCACCATAGTTTTTAATTCCCAACAGGAGTTTTCTATGATATCATATCTTGTGTTATATGTCTATTACTTTCATGAATGTTTCTATGAATGTTGCATACAATTAAGTTTATGAATTAATACTACATGCATAAGAAAGAACATCAGAAATGGTTGGTAATACAGTAAAGATTATTCACTAATGATGAAAGGTGAAAAGTGTTAAAAGTTTTAGAGGTACTGATTCACCCCTCCCCTCTTAGTACTACTTCCCATTGATCCCAACAATTGGTACCAAATGGGTTTTCAAGAACAAATTGAATGAAAATGGAGATGTGATAAAAAATAAGGCAAGGCTTGTATGTAAGGGAGATGCACAAGAAGAAGCCCTAGACTATGGAGAGACTTTTGTTCCAGTGGAAAGATTGGAAGGGGTAAGAATTCTACTTTCTTATGATGACTATAATAAGTTAAAAGTTTTTCAAATGGATGTAAAGTAAGATTTCTTGAATGGAATTCTTGAAGAAGAGGTCTACATAGAACAACCCGATGGTTTTGCATTGAGAAAGGAAAAATAAATTGTATGCAAGCTACAAAAGACACTATATGGACTGAAACAAGCTCCAAAGGTATGATATGAAAGTTTACATTCTTATCTTACTCAGATTGGTTTTAATAAAACAAGTGATGATAGTAATGCATACCTAAAAGCTAAAGGAGGTAAGTTGTTGATAGTAGAAGTATTTTTTGATGATATAATCTTAGGAGGAAATGATGAGATGAATTTTGCATTTGTTGAAGAGATGAAGGAGTTTGAAATTTCAATGATTGGGGAGATAAAATTCTTTATTGGATTATAGGTTTCACAACTAAAGAATAATATATATATCACTCAATCCAAATATGCAAAAGAAGTACTCAAGAATTTTGGTAGGGATGACTCCAAAATGGTTGGAATCCCCATGATAACATGATGTAAATTATCTAAGGATGATGAATCTAATGTAGTAGATGCTACTTTGTATAGGTCTATGATCGGTAAGTTGCAATATGTTGCTCATAACAGACCAAATATTGCTCAATAAGTTGGAATAGTGGCCAGATTTCAAGAAAATACCAAGGAATCTCATTTAGTTGTAGTCAAGAGGATATTCAGGCATTTGAAAGGGATATTTGACTATGGCCTATGGTATTCTCACGATGGTAATTTCTCTTTGAGTGTGTTTACTGATGCAAATTGGGCAGGAAATGTTGATGATAGAAAGAGCACAAGTGGTGGTGCATTCTTAGGTGAAAGGATTGTATCTTGGAAAAGAAAGAAGAAAAATTGTATCTAACAATTTATTGCAAACATAGAGTATGTAGCAACAACTATAAATTGTACACAAATTGCATGGATGAAGTAGATTCTTGAGGCTATCAAAGAAAATGTGATTGGACCGGTAACTATTTTTTGTGACAATATAAGTGCAATAAATATTTGTAAGAATCCAGTAATGCATTCCTAGACTAAGCACATTGCAATTAAGTATCAATTTTTGAGAGAGAAAGTACAAGAGAAGGAGGTGAAGTTGGAAAATGTACGAAGAAAGGAGCAAATAGAATATATCTTCACAAAGCCACTACCAAAGGATAATTTTGAGTACCTTAGAGGTAAGATAGGGGTTATGCACCTAACATAATAGAACTAAGATGTTGTTGGTGTATCAATCCAGTGGATTTATTTCCATATCTTTCACTATGGACTTATGTTTAGGGGACTAATTCTTAAGGGGGAAAATTAGAAAGAGATGAAGATAGTTGCAAGAGATGAAAACTTGGGCATATTGCGCCTTTGGAATTATTGTAAAAGGGGAGAAGAATCAGTAAAGGGAGAGATAATATATGAAAAAGAATCAAGGATAGAGAACTATAAAGATGTATCACGTAAGGAGGAGAATTTTTGGTATCTAGATATTTTCTTGGTATTGTTGGTATTTCCATCAATGCCAAAGGGGAAGATTGTTGGAAGAAATGATGCAAAGATAAGTTGAGTATGTTATGGTATGTGTTTGATGTAGATCAAATGATAGGTTGATCAGTTATGATGTTGACATTGATGTCAACTTAGAGTTTGTTGGTTGAAAATATGCCTTTTATGCTGATGCATATTCAAGAGGTTAGATCTAGAGTTGTGGTAAGAGTTGGAATGTGTGATCATAGTGGAAGACTAAGTGATGTCTCTAGATGTTGTCTCTATGACTGCACAAGTTTATCATATGTATGGTGTAACTTATGATAAATTGAAGGTTCATAGGTCAATATGAAGAACATGATGTAGCCAAGGAGGAATGAATTGATGATTGTGTCAAATAGGTTTGGATTCAGGTGTTGTGGTTCAAGATATTTTATCTTGACTATGTTATGGGTTTTTTTTTTGCGACCACATTGTGATTTGTGACCAAAAGATCTATTTTAAATGGACAAAAGTTCATTCAGTAAAAAGTAAAAGTTCTTAGAAGAATCACTTAGATCCTCAACCAATGATGATGTATCATGTTGTTGTAAGTGATTATGTGTTTCATGGCTCATAGTGACATTGTAGATTTATGTGGATTCATGAGTTGGCATTTTTATGATCATTATGATCAAATTTATTGAAGTTGTGCAAGAACATTATAAAATGTGTTGTGGTTTGAATTTTCTTTGTCAAATCAATGTGTGGTTCGTATTGACAACTAGACAGATCTTGTTATCGATGGATTTGATTTTGGTAATACATTTTGGCAGATTTGAGCTGAAATTTAAATATAATTAAGGATTTTTTTGCCTCCATAAGTTGTAAAATGTTTTATATATCATTTTTATGTATTATAAGAACTACGTGTGGAAGAAAAATATTGGGAATGAAGTTATGAAATCATAAGATTTGGATAGTCTGCATGTAAACCAAAGATTGAGCTTGAATTAGATATGTACTAGTAGTTAAGGAGTGTTATTTTCTGAGATCACTTTCACTTGTTGATTCCTAATAGTTTCATCAAGATAAATCTCTTAACCAGGTAGACCCTAACAGGTCTGATTTGTAAATCCTTTAACCAAGTGACTCTTTAATTAGGGTTTGAAATCCCTTACCAGAGTTACTCCTAATAAGGTAAATCTCCTAATAGGACTAGAGGTAAATCCCTTGATCAGGTGGTTCCTATTAAGGTCTTTCTCTTAACCATGCATTTGCAAGCTCTAAATAGGGCTAAGCTCTTAACCGAGCATACTTTAGAAGAGTGCAAAGTTATTTGTGGGTGTCATCCCCAAATGTTTTTTTTCCCAATTGGGTTTCCATGACAAAAATATTGGTGTTATTGTGTTGCATGGTTGTGGATGTTTATCTTAATTAGTTTGTTTATTCATTCAATGGATGTTAATTGATGCAAGTTGTTGAATGGCTTATGAAAAGCTTAATTTGTTAGATTACTGATTCACCCCCCTCTCAGTAATATTAGATCTAATAATACTAAAAAAACCCCATATCTCCTCATTTTTGTATCCATTACCATTTCAAAGAATTCATGACCATAAATTAATCAAGAAATCACATTTCAAGAGCATTCTCAAGGTCTTCAAGCATCCAAGTTTTCAAGTCTTCAAAGAAACTCCTTCATCAAAAATTATGGAAAAATACAACATCCATCATCTAAGGATTACTTTTCATGATTATTTTTTGGGTATTTATGCAATTCAAGCTATTGCATTAACATTTTTGGTTACATCCAAAGAAGCACTGTGTCATCAAGGTATAAGGTAATTCATGATTTAAATCTTGCTTCTATTTTATATTTCCTTATGAAATTTCATTACATTTCAAGGTTGATTCCTAAAAATGGGCTTGAATAAGAAAAACCACTTTATCCAACCTTTTTAATCATTTTTATGTGTAGAAATTGACTATGGACCCACGATTATAGATCTGGAAAGTACAGGCCTTGATAGAGACCCCAGTGAATTGTGAGCTCAACACCCAAGACACATAGAGAATTAGGTTCTATGTACCTAGGTACATAAAATATAAGACACTATGTACCCTCAAATACTATCCAAATTGATCCTAAATGCTAGTTACATGTTTTAGAGGTCATATTTGTAGTTACAGGTGGTTTCAGGACTCTGGTAGTCAGAAAAACAACACTGAAACAATAAGTTCCCAATATTTTTTTAAGGTACACATAACATCATCCCTAAATATATATTTTAATCACTCATTAATCCATATTAGTGAAGGATAATTTTCCCATTTAATCCTTAGAACCCTATCAAGCCTCTTGGGACATCTTCCTTCTGATTATGGAATTTGAAAGGGTGAAGTAATCTATCCTTGTATTACTTCCCCTTTCTTATTGTACATAACTTATATTCAATATTATTATATATAATTGAATTTTTTTGCATTAGAAAGATAAACATAAGGTCATGCAAGAAACCACTACATGGATAAATTGTTTGTCTTCCACTCAGGCCTAGTTTTTCCCTTTTTTTCCCAAACACGTAATGTTTTGAGAAAACCTTACATGTTTTCCTACTTACAAGGAATGAAGTACTCAATTATTAAAAACCCTATACACTAAAATTATAAAATAACATTACATTTATAATGGGAAAACACTGATATAAAAAGAGGAATGTGTAAAACCCTATTGTTCTCAATAATTTATCCAATTTACTATGTTTTTTGCATACCACTACAAATTTTGTGTTTATTTGAATGAATGCTTTCAATATTTAGTGAATTTTTTGCAATAAATAACTTATTAAAAGTGTAAAGTACTTCTTATAACTTTATTTCTTTGAACTACAAAAAACCTGAAATCCCTAAAAGCATTTGGCTATTGTAAATTAACTAGAAAATTGAATCAATGACATGTGTTTTCCCAAGAGGTGTTTTAAATAGCATAGAATTTTTCCTCTGGCTCTATTTTTGAGAGTTTTATTGGGAACAAGGTCAAACATATTGATTTAAGGTATAATAATGTAGATGCTTAAAATTGGTTAATGCCTCCGATGCCACTTCTTAACATTTTCACATTGTGATTGAAACATTGTTTTGTACAATTTAATTATTCTTATATGTTTCCCTTCTTAGGGATAAACAACCATTAATTGACCCTAAGTCCTAATCTTGATAAATAAGTTGTATTTATTTATCCCTTTTCCCTTAGTTTCACAATTTATTAATTCTACATTAATTAATTGACTAATTTGTGTTCTATGAAACTTTATAATTCCATAAATTATAATTTTACACTTGTGATGATTTTTAAATTTAAAATTTCCCTCACTTTTCCACATAGGATTCAATCCATATTATTTAGTTCTTAACTCCCTCATCTCTTACACTTTCCTATTTCAAGCTCTTACACTCTCCTAGTTAACTACTCAACCATTTTGAAAGTTTCCAAATGATCTTTCAGTCATTTTGGAATATTTCTAAAATAAACTTCAAATATTCTCATAAAAAATAGCACTTCCCCAATCGCTCTTAACTTGATAGTTTGGTGATTTCCCCCAAAACTCTATAAATTGGGCTCAAATTTCTCTCATTTTCTCCTAACTACATCTTTCGAATCTTATTTCTACTATAGTCAATTTTATTTTGTTGAGTTCATATTATCACATGAGAGCTACATAAAATATTTTGGAGAAGAAATAAATGCATTAGAGCTTCATGAAGGGTGTTTTTGTTTGATTATGTTTCAATCTCTTTTATGCTTTCCTTCAATGCTTTAATATTAAGATAGGCTTGTTTGTTTGTATGCTTTTATAGGTTTTTGGTTGCCTCAGGATGCAAATATTTCCTTTTTCTTGTCTTTAATTTGGTGAACTTGATATGAACATGCAAGATTTAACTTATTTTTGTGTTTTTGATGTGTTTTGCAAGACCTGAAGCATATTTGTGCACTTGGGAGGCGTTGTGCGCACTTGGACTTAGTTGTGTGCACTTAGAAAATCCTCATGTGCACTTGGATAGTCCTGATACATAGTTGGATAGTCTCGATGCACACTTTGCCCCATAATTGCACACTTAGTTAGAATGATGCATAGTTGGACATAATTTTTTGGTTTTATGATTTAGAGCTTAAATATTCTTCTACATACAATAAAATTTAAATCTAAGTGTTCCATATGGGAAAAATGAACCTAATATGGAAAATCAATTTAAAATGAACATTGATTTTTTATTTTGGATCTTAAAATGAACAACCATGTAGTTTAGGGTTACATGTAAATATGATTAGTTAGGTGTTTCAAATAATTTCAAATCTATATCTAGCTTGATTAGGGGGTTCAATTTGGGTTTAATTTATCAATTAACTTAATCAAGTGGTTGAAGTAACCTTAATTATATCAACAAAAATGATTAGGGACCTAATTTTATTAGATTTAGGTGTTTTCTTGCATTTTCTAAGTTATTTTTCTTGTTGTCTCAGGTCATGTGCACTTGACCCTAGAACTGTGTAGTTGGACCTTTGTCATGCGCACTTGGGCTTTGATATGTACACTTTGATAGTCTTCATGCACACTTAGATAGTTTTGATGCATAATTGGTCAAGGTGATGTGCAATTTGTCAGGTTTAAATATGTTTTGGTTCAATTCTTACTTTCTACATTTCATCTCTATTTCTTACTATTAGTATAGAGATTTTGGATTACTGTTTGTCATGCAACACTTTGGAAATTGTGGGAAGAAGATTAAATATAAATTACTAATGGATTTAATGTAGGATGTGTGATGAATACCTTGTGTGCTTGTTATAACTCATGAATTTGGTTTCATTAGAGTAGATAACACTTCATTTTCTTAAGTTCAATGCAATTTTATTGGCATGTTTTAAGCTTTGGCACATTTATTTAGTTAGAACCTTTTAGATTAGGGCTCTCCTTTAATTAGGAAAAGAGGTACTCACCACCAAGGAAGCTTAAGTGATAACATGCTAAATCCAAGCCCTTCCAAACCGTTATATAAAATATGTGATTGTGATTAATGTCATAATCAACATGTGTGAATTCATCATGTCAAGAATAGTTTCCCTCAGTATTTATGTGATACGTTTGAACCATTTATTGTAAGACATAATTCACCTTTCTTTGAAAGGGATAAGAAGCCTCTTAATTGGTTGAATTTCTATGAGTATGACCACATGAATGCATGCCCTTACTAGAAAGCTAGCTATGTTTAGTTTTCCAAAATCCTTCTACTGGTTGATATGGAAGGTAAAAGACTGACTGAGTTGCCCTACATTTTTACAGTTAATAGTAGAGATAATAGTTACTTGGGAAGTCATGACCCAAGGAATGATCTAAAGTTTGGTATGCCTGAGAAGTGTGTGTCATGGAGCAGAGCCAATGACACCAAACTTCTAGGTTATCCACTTTGAATATAAGAAACTAGATTTGATCCAAGTGGGAATTCAACAAGTATTGTCCCAACCAACTTTAGGATTGTGATATGTTTTCTTAAGGTCAAAACATTCAAAATTATTTCAAAACCTACTCAAAACATTCAGAGTAATTCCAAAAAACTTGTTCAAACTTTATCAAATCTTTCAAACATGGCATTTCAAAACCTTGTGAAAATTTGGAATCTTGTTTCAATCCTATCTTAGCCCTCATTCTCATTGCATGGTCTTCCTAATCATTTTGGTCCTTACATAATCCTTGCATTAATCCTTGGATAATACTAATAATCCTTGCATATAATTATTATCCCTAAAACTTTTCATTATAATATTTATTCTAGTTTCATTATCCCCCTCATTATAATTGGCCTATTCTTGCATTATCATTTTGCACTTAGATCTTATCAAAAATTTGCAAAATCCCAAACATTCAAGTCTTATTATTATACCTTATATTGTTGGATAAAGATCTTGACCTTGTCACAAATTTGTCCTTTTATCAATACCATCATTAAGCCAATATCCAATCTTGTCAATGATGGGTTTGGCTTGGTTCTTTGTCTTTTGATTTGTCCTCTGATCCTTTAATGTCTTAACCCCACTTAAATTTCCTAGGGTTATCCTTTTAGGTTTGAATTCCTAAGGTTTTTCAAAGTCCAAAAACCCTCAAAAAAATAGATGCATATCATATCCCTTAGTTTGCATTATCATCTGTAAATTTCATTTTCCAAAATAAAAATCCTAAAATATAGCTTACGTCATCATTTTCAAAAGTCCAAGAATAAGTTTTCATCCCTTAATTGAATTTCAAAATTTGCAAAAAGCCAAAAACATAGTCCTTCCTTTGCATATCCTAAGTTGCATTGGTCATATTTATTCAAAACTTAAAAAATCCCCAAAATATAGTACTTTTTAATTGCATTTGTTCTTCATCTCCAAGATTCATAGTTTTCATAGTTGAAACAAGATTCCAAGATTCTACTAGACAAAAAAATCAAAGCATCAATCCAATTTCATCATCAAGCATTTAACCCTTGATAAAAGTCCAAACAAACATGATTACTTGGCATTATTGGTATCATAGAGAAGGAGACTCTCCCATTGAAAGATCATCACCCCAACATTAATCTTCATACTCAAATGGGACTATGTCCTTTCAACCAAAAAATTAATCACATCAATCCAACTCATATGTGTCCTAGAAGTTGGAAAATAAATTGGCCAAAGTAGTGAAGATCTTAGAACAAGAAGTGGAAATGATGGAAAAGAGTAGAACAAAGGAGTCCAAAATCCTTAAATGTCCAAAATAAAACCTTGGGAAAGTTGACATAGATGCTATCATTTTAAAATCAAATATAAAAAAAGGTCATTTCAAAAATAAATGATGCAAACCAATTGCAAAAAATAGACAAAAATTCCAATCCAATCTCATTCAATCAATTCCCAAATAAAATTCAATTCAACCCAGTCCCACAACAATCATCATTCAATCAAGTTCAAAATAATAATTTTCAACCAGAGTGTGGCATAATTGAATGTGGGCCACCACCAATTTTTATTCCAATGCAATCAAGTGTCACTCAATCAACCATATAACCCCTTGTGCCAATTGTGCAAACTTTAGACACTAAAAAATGGTTCACGACTATGGTCCAATTTTTTAACATATCTTCTATATTGTGTGTTTGATCTTTATCATTCACAAATATTGTGTCATTATTCTATTAATTAAATAATTAAAACTATTTAATTAATTACTAATTTTCATCCCTAATTGTATGTTGGAAAGCTACAATGGAAACAATTATTATTTTGTCATTGATGTCAAACCTTAAATGATGAGAATATTGCTATCTGTTTGAGTACCATATCTATTGATTGATGAAGGAGATTTAACAAGAAGACCAAGTGGAATGGTTGAGTTATGGGAAATCACAAGGGTACTTGATCAGTTGGCACATTGGCAAAGTAA
>MU223248.1:260881-305501 GCA_018584345.1 Thuja plicata
AGTGATGACCGAGCAGAAGAACACTGTGTTGGCCAAGCAATAGTATTTTGGTAATTGTTGATATTTGAGATCTCTGGCCGACATAGTTGATTTTATTGGGATATGTAAAGTTAATTAAGGATAAGCACGATTGATCCACACTATTTAAATGCATAGGTAACCGTAATTAATTCATGGATAAAAGATTCAATTAGTGATTTCTTTGGAAAAATAAATTAAATGTAATGATGGAAAGATCTGTTGGATCTAACCTAACTTAAGATCTACGATCTTGATTAAGAGGCAAAGATTTATTTTACCTAGATGAAGAGGTATATGATAACCTCAAGGGGTTATTCATGAAGTGTGTATGAGTGTGTATGAAGAGTATGCAAGAGGATTGCATAGTTAATTGACTGATTGGCATGATCTAAGTGAGAAGGCTGAGCAGAGAAGAAAAGAGTTGCATAAGTGATTGCTTGACAAATTTCCAAGCATATCTGAAGATTTAAATGAGAATGGAGGCCACTCAGTGAATTATCATTAGAGATAAATTGGATCTAGATTTTCAAAGTAAGTTTTCTGTATTAGATCACACCTTCTGATTATTTTGTAACCATTATATCTGTCAAAATCCTTTATCCAGGTTGACCTAACAGTCATTGTATAAATCCTTTTAGCAAGGTGACATTCAAGTGGAATGTTCTAAGTCCTCTAACATGGCCACTCCTGATAGGTTGATTAAATCCTTTAACCAAGTCACATTTAGCAATATGTCTTGTAACCTTTAACAGGGTTGGCTCCTAACAGAGCTCACTTCAGAAGAGTGAAAACTTGATAGCATGTTATTGATGGTTTTTCCCATATTGGGTTTCCATGTTAAATATTGGTGTCAACTTGTGTGAATGTTTATGTTGTGTTTTACTGTCAAGTTTGTGCACGCTGATTACATTTGAACAATAAACTACATATTTATGTTGTTGACTTATGCTATCTTTGCCGAGCAAATCTGAGTTGTTCAAATTTGTATAAAGTTTAAATGGGCACATCTAGACCTGAGGATAACTGATTCACCCCTCCTCTAAGTTATTCTAAATTCATTCTAATAATTGGTATCAGAGCTTTGGTCTCTTGAAAATAGTTTGAAGGTACTTGGAGCAAAAGATCAAGATGTATAAAAAGGAGGTACCAAAGTTGAACAAAGATAATTTCCCTGCATGGCAGAGTTTGATGAAATTGCATCTGGTTGGTATTGGTGATTTTGCTAAGCACAATGTTGAACATGATTATGTAGCCCCTGTTGCACCTGACACAACTACACAGTTAAGAGAAAAGAAGGAACACAATTAGGCAATGCTGGAGATTGCATCATCTCTAAACTATCATGAGTTTGAAGACATAAAGAATTGTACAACTGCAAAGCAAATGTAGGATGTCCTTGCAACCATCTATGGAGGTGATACAAATGTACTGAGAGCCAATTCTGAAATCTTAAGAGGTAAGTTTGATGAAATGAAAATGCAAGAAGGAGAAAATATAGTTCAATATTATGGTAGGAAAAAGGAAGTTGTAAATGCTATTAGAGGAGCTCAGGGAACCATTGATGATAACACCATTATGAGAAAGGTACTAAAGTTTCTTCTTCTTGTATATGCTATTAGAGTCTTTGTAATTCAAGAGTTAAGATGTACTCCTAGTAATAGTTTGACTTCGGAAGGTCTGGTAGGTAGAATTACTGCATTTGAGATATCAAATTTTGACAACTACACTCCACAAGCTATTGAATATGCATTCAGATCCCAGTTGGTCCTTAACAAATCAAAGAAAGGAAAGAAATATGTGAACAGTGATAGTGACACTACAAATGATGATCTGGAAGAACTTGAAGAACTTATGGAAAGAAGACTATCTAGAGGAAAAGAAAAATTCAAAGGTAAACTTCCTATCATTTTTTTTTTCATGTAACAAAGTTGGTCATATTGCTACTAGATGTCTTGATAAGAATGATAAAGATGAAAGAAGAGACAACAAGTACAAAGATAGAAAGGATGACTGAGACTTCAGAAAGTATAAGGATTACAAAGAAAAAGGTAAGAAATCTTTCTATATAGCTGAAGAAGCCTCTGACAATGATTCTGACAAATCTGATGAAAATGATATAGAATTTGTGTATGTTGCTATGAAAGATGATTCTAATGATGATGAGAAAACTGCATTAATTTCTTCTATGAGTAAAGGTGACCATTGGATTATTGACAGTGGTTTTTTACATCACATGACTGGTGATAAATATAAATTTGAGACCCTAGATCAGTGTAATGGCGGTTATGTGAAATTTGGTAATGATGCACCATGTCTTGTTAAAGGGAAAGGATCAATTAACTTGACTGACAAGATCAGATGTGACAATGTATATTGGGTTGATGATCTTAATTATAATTTATTGAGTGTTCCACAATTAAATACTTTTGGTTACAGAGTTGAATTGCACCACAAGAAGGAAAAGATCTATGATGCCACTGGAGAACTAGTTGGAAGTGGTGAGCAAACAAAAGGTAACTTGTTTTATCTAAATTTAGCTGGTGAGACATGCTTGTTTGCACAATATAATGATGTTTGGTTATGGCATAAAAGGTTGTGTCATGTAAACTTTGATAACTTGGTAAGCATAAGAAAATTGAAAAAGGTTAGAGGGTTGCCTAAGTTAAAGAAACCTGAAACTGCAATGTGCAAGCAATGCCAATTGGGAAAGATGACTAAATCTACTTTCAAGAGAAAGACTCATACTTCTGAGGAAATTTTGGAATTAGTTCATACTGACCTTTGTGGTCCCATTGGTGAGAGAAGTTACTGTCGAGATAGATATTTCATTCTATTTGTTGATGATTACTCAATAATGATGAATATTATGTTTCTTAAAGAAAAATCTGGTGCATTCCAGTTATTTAAGTGGTACTTGGAAAAATTTGAAAAGGAGACAGGTAAAATTCTAAAATGTTTGAGATCTGAAAGAGGAGGTGAGTTTATCTCTATTGAGTTTAACAGGTTCTGCAATGACCGAGGGATAAAAAGACAGATGTCCGCACCTAGGACACCACCACAGAATGGTATTGCTGAGAGAAGAAATAGATCTATTATGGATTGTGCCAGAACATTAATGATGGAGAAAAATGTTGCACATAAATATTGGAGAGAATTTGTAAGTACAATAGTCTATACCCTAGACAAAGTACAAGTCAAGAAAGGTACTACTACTACTCCTTATGAGATTTGGTATGGATATGCACCTAATGTAAAATATTTCAAAGTTTTTGGAAGTAAATGTTTCATACTAAAGGATAACAGAAATGGAAAACTTGATGCTAAAGGTGAGGAAGGCATATTTCTTAATTATTCAACTAAGAGTAAAGCATATAAGTGTTTGAATTCTAACACTAGAAAAATTGTGGAAAGTGCAAATTTTAGAATTGATGAGTATACATAAAGAAATGAAGCTGAAAGCACATAGGAACCTGAGAGTTACATATCATTTGTCTATCTGGATGAGGAAGATTCTAATACATTACCTAAACCTGAGAATGAGGTTGCCAAGCAATAGCTAGCACCTGTCGAGTCACAAAACGAAGCTGCCAGGCAACAAGAGGTAATTGCTGAGCTATCTGATGGAGATGCTGAGTCACAGAATCTACCTAAATTGGACATGAAAGATCAAATTGAAGTAGAAAAATAACCTACTCTAGCAAAGTATGTGAGGAGGCACCAAAAACCTGATCAAATTGTAGGATCAAAGGATTCTATGGTTATGACAAGAAGTAAGTTGAGAGATGGTACATGCTTGTTATGTGATTATGAGCCCAAAATAGTAAAAGATGCTTTAGACAATGAATATTGGATACAAGCCATGAATGAAGAAATTGAATAGATTGAGAAGAACAAGACTTAGACACTTGTACCTAGGAGGAATGATAAAAATGTAATTGGTACTAAGTGGGTATTCAGAAATAAGTTGAATGAACATGGAGAGGTAACAAGAAACAAAGCTAGACTGGTATGCAAGTGTTATGCACAAGAGGAAGGAATTGATTATGGAGAAAAATTCACCCCAGTTGCAAGGTTGGAAAGAGTCAGAACCTTACTTGCATATGTAGCCTACAGAGGTTTTAAAGTTTACCAGATGGATGTGAAGTCAACATTTCTAAATGGAATATTAGAAGAAGAAGTGTACATTGAACAAATTGATGGATTTGTTGACCCAATTAAGAGGAACATGGTTTGCAAAATGTACAAGGCACTATATCAATTGAAGCAAGCACCAAGAGCATGGTATGAGAGATTGCACAATTACTTGATAAAGATTGGATTTGCAAGAACCAATGACAACAACAATCTGTATTTGAAGACAGAGAAATGTAAAGGTACTTTATTGGCTAACATTTTTGTTGATGACATTATATTTAGTGGACAAGATGTGTTATGCTAAGTATTTGCAAAAGAGATGCAAACTGAATTTGAAATGTCTATGTTTGGTGAGATAATTTTTTTTTTTGGCTTACAAATATATCAGATGAAGAATGGTATCTATATTACTCAATCAAAATATGTCAAGGAGATACTAATTTTTTTTGGAATGGAAGATTCAAAACTAGTGAGTACACCCATGGCTACTGGATAGAAGTTAACAAAAATTGATGATACAAAAGAAGTGAATCAAACCCTTTACAGATTAATGATTGGAAAGCTGCAATATGTTGTACATAGTAGACCTGATATTGCACTGACTGTTGGTACTATTGCAAGATTTTATGCCAATCCCAAGGAAACTCATTTGATGGCAGTAAAAAGAATTCTAAGATATTTGAAAGGAACAGATGAATATGGTCTGTATTACAAAAGAAATGACAAGTTTGAACTCAGAGTCTATACTGATTCTGATTGGGATGGAAATGTAGATGATAGGAAACATACCATAGGTGGAGCATTTTTTCTGGGAAAAATATTGGTTTCATGGACAAGCAAGAAATAGAATTGCACCTCACAATCTACAGCTGAAGCTGAGTATGTGGCAACAACAGTCAATTGTTCTAATATTGTGTGGTTGAAGATACTAATGAAAGGTATGAAAGAAGATATCATAGAACCAGTTATTATATATTGTGATAACACAAGTGACATTAATAATTCTAAGAACCATGTGATGTACTCTAAGAAAAAGCATATAGCTATCAAGTATCATTACTTGAGGGAGCTAGTTCAGAAAAAGGATGTGAGACTGGAATATGTGAATACTAAAGAATAGTTAGCAGAAATATTTACAAAGGCACTACCCAAGGATGCTCATGAGTATCTACGAGGTAAATTAGGGGTGATTCCCCTAACTGAGGCTAATTAGTTCAGAATGGAACTGTTGCATCAAATGTTCTATTCAGAATATTTTACACATTGATGCACAGGCAGTCACACTTTAGGATGCTGCCTAAAGCTGTGAAAGTAAGACTTGAACAGAAATGAGGATTATTCATAAGCAAGATGACAGGAACAACATGATACAGAGTTTAGAACAAAAGAATCTACATGATGAAGATGTCAATGTCTTTGGAATTGTTGTCAAAGAGGGAGAAGTTTACTAAAAGAGGGAGAGTTTACTATACTTAGAGAAAAAAGGAAGAGATTACTGAAAAAGAGAATGTTGTTAAAGAGGGAGAGATTAATGAAAGAGGGAGTCTACAGATGAATAGAAATAGAAATATTTTAGTGTGATCATAGATACAGAGGGATAAAATTTTTACAAGATGAGAATCAAAATGAAGCTAAAGACATTAAGGAAAATTTGTTCACATCAAGGAACACAGACAAAATTTTTGGATTGTATGGTAACTATGGTTAAAAATTATTGTTTAATGTTAAGTGTTGCCATCAATGCCAAAGATGGTGATTGTTGGAAAGATACAATGGAAACAATTATTGTTTTGTCATTGATGTCAAACCTTAATTGGTGAGACTATTGCTATCTATTTGAGTACCATATCTATTGATTGATGAAGGAGATTTAACAAGAAGACCAAGTGGAATGGTTGAGTTATGGGAAATCACAAGGGTACTTGATCAGTTGGCACATTGGAAAAGTAATGTGTTGTTTATATTTTGATGATAGCTTACTGAGAACAATTTATGTCGAGCAAGTTTGTGTCGATCAAGCACCAGTGTATACTGAGAATAATTTCTAGTGTCAAGCGAGCATTAGTAAATTTATGAGGAAAATAGTGATGATCAAGTGGAAGAACACAGTGTTGGCCGAGCAATAGTATTTTGGTAATTATTGAGATTTGAGATCTCTGGCTGACATAGTTGATTTTATTGGGATATGTAAAGTTAATTAAGGATAAGCACAATTGATCCACACTATTTAAATGCAAGGGTAACCATAATTAATGCATGGATCAAAGATTTAATTAGTGATTTCTTCAGAGAAATAAATTAAATGTAATGATGGAAAGATTTGTTGGATATGACCTAACCTAAGATCTATGATCTTGTGTAAGTGGCAAAGATTTATTTTACCTAGATGAAGAGGTATATGATAACCTCAAGGGGTTATTCATGAAGTGTGTATGAGTGTGTATGAATAGTATGTAAGAGGATTTCATAGTTAATTGACTGATTGGCATGATCTAAGCGAGAAGGCTGAGTAGAGAAGCAGAGAGTTGCATAAGTGATTGCTTGACGAATTTCCAAGCAGATCTGAAGATTGAAATGAGAATGGAGGCCACTCAGTGAATTAGCATTAGAGTTGAATTGGATCTGGATTTGCAAAGTAAGTTGTATGTATCATATCACACCTATTGATTACTTTCTAACCATTGTATCAGTCAAAATCCTTTAACGAGGTTGACCTAATAGTCATTGTACAAATCCTTTTAGCAAGGTGACATTCAGGTGGAATGTTCTAAGTCCTCTAACAAGGCCACTACTAACAGGGTGATTAAATCCTTTAACCAGGTCACATTTAGCAATGTGTTTTGTAACCTTTAATAGGGTTGGCTCCTAACAGAGCTCACTTTAGAAGAGTGAAAACTTGATAGCATGTTATTGGTGTTTTTTCCCATATTGGGTTTCCACGTTAAATACTGGTGTCAACTTGTGTGAATGTTTATGTTGTATTTTACTGTTAAGTTTCTGCAACCTGATTATATTTGAGCAATAAATTGCATATTTATGTTGTTGACTTATGCTATCACTGCCAAGCAGATTTGAATTGTTCAAATTGGCATAAAGTTTAAATGGGCACATCTAGACCTGAGGATAACTGATTCACCCCCCGCTCTTAGTTATTTTGAATTCATTCTAACATTGTCATCATATCTTAGTCAAGGTGATTGGTCAACCATGTCTGATCAAATAATTTTGATCAAAGTTCAATCCTTGATCATTTTAATCAATCAAATTCATCCTTCTAGGGATAAAAAACCATTAATTTATCCCATATTCCCAAGTCCTAAGCTTTGATAAATATATTCTATTTATTTATCTCTTTTACCCGTGGTCTCACAATTAGTTAATTTTACATTAATTAATTGACTAATTGGTCCTAATTTGAGATTTAATAATTCTCTTGTTTTTTCTAATTCCTAAATTTGAGAATTATTTGATTTTAATAATTGAATATTCTCTACTTTTCCAAATGAGATTTTATCTCTTAAATTGTGCTTCATCTCCTAATTTATAGGCTACACCTCCTATAAATTATCTTGCACTTCTTACACCTTTCCCTTCCTTTTGTCATAATTGTCATAGTTAATGACAATTTCCCTTGTTCCTTTTGTCATAGTTTATGACAATTTTCTGTTTCCTCATTTGTCATAAATTGTCATAGTTTATGAAAAATTTCCCTTTTTTCACTCACTAATTTCTAACTATGCATCAAACTTGTCATAAGTTGTCATTATTCATGACAAAGTTTCTCTTTCAAACTTGCCAATTGTCATAGTCTATGACAATTCCCTTTTGCACACTTAATTGGTAATTTTCAATTCCTCTTGCAAAATCTATAAATTGAGATCATTTCTCTCATTTTGATGAACCAAATTTTCTATTTTTCCCACCCTTATTTTGTTTAATTGTCTATTTTGTGCACTTATCAACTTGAGCAACATCAAATTAGAGAAGAAAGAAAGAACATTGAGGCTTAATCAAAGGAATAGTTTGCTTTATTTTAGCTTACATTTTATGCATTTCATTTTTATGGAATTTTTGGTGTGATTGGGAATATATTTTATATGATTTCATAGCTTTGTGGTTTTCTATTTCATGCATGTTTCATAATTCCCAATTTCCTAGTCTTACATTTGGTGAACCTGGTGTGAACATGCAATTCTAATAGATTTTTCTTATTTTTGATTTTTTATAGGTACAAGAATAAGGTCTTTACACTTGGGAGTCTAACATGTGATATATGAAAGCTTTCTTGTTTTAGACATGCAATAAATCACAATTTTCAATTGGTCTTTAAAATGAAAAACAAATTACACATAGCCTAATTAGTGGGATAAATGAAATATAAATTACACATAATCTAATTAGATGGATGAAAGAACCCTACAATTTTTACCTATTTTTAATTAGGAAGGGAAAGAACAACAACTTGTCCTATTTTGATCACGTTTTCCTTTCTTAATGGGTTAATGAACAAAACTTTTCATATAATTTTAATTAGGAAGAAAAATAACTATAACTTGTGCTATTTTGATCACATTTCCTTTCTAATTGGAAAATGAGAGATTTTTTCTTGATGTGTGTGGTGTGATAGGCACATTTTTTTAATCCCAAAAAAGTTGAATAGATGTATTCTCTTCCCTTTCCTCCAGAGATCTTGGGTGCAAGAGATATACTTTCTATATTTTTAGAGGGTCTACCTCCTAAGAGCTTTAGCAGAGCTAGTGAGGGGAAGCAACCTAAGTGGTAATGGGCTAAAGACAAGTCTCCATCCAAACTGCTATATAAATGTGTGATTGTGACCAAAAGTCAAATAAATAGAGTGGTTGCATGATAGATCTCCTTTAGTACCCTTGAGGTTCCTAAAACCATGGTTCTTAAGGTTAGGAGACCTCATACATGATTTTATCATGGCACCCTCTAAACTGGATGTACCAAACTAAATTTTTTTGTTGTAGTGGCTAAAATCCTTCTATTTGTTGACACAGAAGGTCTGGGACCAACTAAGATGCCCTACATTCTTGTGGTTCTTAGTAGAGATAGAAAATTCCTTGGGAGGTGATGAACCTTGGAATTTGAAGTTTGGTATACCCGAGAAGTGAGTGTTGTGGAGGGGAGCTAGTACTACCAAAATTCTAGGCTATCCACTTGAATAAGCACAGCTGGATTTTGTCCAAGTGGGGATTTGGAAAGTATTATCTTTCAATCCTAGGTTGTGATGTGTTTGTGCATCAACATCATAAAATAAATAAATCTTCTTGATGTGTTTTTATTGAGTGTTATAAATAACTTTGCATAATTAAAACCCCACTAAAGCATTTATAAACCTTTCAAAAGAACTTTAAAGAAATTCAAGACATTTCAAAATCTTGTCCAAGCACTTAAAATAATTTCAAAACCTTTCCTTGTCATAAGACCCTTCAAAAACATGGATTTTCAAACATTCATTGAGATCTTTTTGCAATTTTAGAGTATCCCTTTCATTTTAGGGATTTCATTTAGCATTCATATCCAATCATTGCATCATCCTTTGTCATATTGCATAATATCTTGCCTTTGTCATTTAACATTTTAATTTCATTTCAAAATCATTATAAATCCCCTTAGCATACCAATTCCTCATTATAATTGCATTAGCTTACCTCATTTTTGCATTTATAACTTTTAAAAACTTTGCCAAAATCTAAAAGATTCATGTCTTAGAGTTTCACCTTATGTTATTGAAAAATGGATCTTGACATTGTTTCAAACATTATCTCTTTTGTCCTTTTATCATTTGGTCAATATCAACTCTTTGTCTTAATTAATAGGAAAAAATATGTTTTGAAGGGTGCCAAAATCCTGTACAAAGAGAAAGCTTAAGATGAAGCATTAAGATTTCCCAAAACACAACTGAACAACCAGAACAAAAGGCCAAAAAACCCCAAGAAACACTCAAAATAACTTAGCCAAAAAAGAAATTAGAAACCCAGAGAAAAAAACCCCCAAACCACTGCACGAGATAAACCATTAGAAATATGCAACATAAGGAGGAAGAACTATATTTTTGTCCCCTTCAAATGGGACCATAGGGTCATGTCAAAAGAAGGAGAGGATTTCTTAGAATGTTTTCCTTTAAATGTGATCCAACCTTCTTCAACAATAACAACCTTATCCTGCCAACACAAAAAATACAAAGATTAATATCCATCACCCAAAAAAGGAGTTGAATATTTTAGTGAAGCATCCAACACATGGCTGACATTTTCCCCAGCCAAAGGGTGAACAAGAAAAGGAACTGTAGACTCAGCACAATCAACTGACAAAATACCAATAGGGCCAGCAAAACCAACACCCTCAGAACCACCAATAGAAGGCATGACATCATCCAACAAGGAAAGAGAAAGTCAAGGTCCAAAAGAAGAGATAGGAACATAACCAAAAACCCTACCAGACCCAACATGAGCAACAAGAGGCAGATTAGAACCTAATCCAACCTCCTCAACAAAATACACTTGATTGCCTCTATCAAGAACAAGCTCCTTTCCAGATTAAATGGATCTTTTCATGATAGTTTAATGTTGGGTAGAAGCACCCTTCTACCAAGAGGGAGAATATTTGTTCTTCTTGGTGTCAAATCCACACTAGGAAGAGATGTGACAAGTCTTAAAACATTTGCGACACCTAAAAGGATTACCTTCATAGTCAAGCTGCTGGGTCCAAGATCCCAAGGATGATTCAATTTTTATTTCAACTAGAAATCCCTTCGAGGTGTCAAGATATACTAGTATGCGAGAAAAGGTGGAATGATACATATTGTCAGAATCATTGCCAGTCATTAGATAATCCCCCAAAGCCCAACCCACTTCCTCAAGGACAAAAACATGCCAAAGATGAAGGGGTAGAATGGGGAGTCTAGCCCATATAGGGATCTTACTAAAGAATTCAGTGGAAGGTTTGAAATTAGGGTGCCATGACTTTACCATAGGCAATTTTTTTTCATCCTTCTAGCAAAAGAAGTAATCACAGAGGATCATAGCTCTATCCTCAACATTATAAAACTTTACAATGAAAAACCCTTTTTCCAATGGAAAGATATTAATGATACTTGATAATTTTGGTTCCCACCTTTGAGAAATATAGTCATGCTATTGGGGGAGGCTAGGCCGCAATCCCCAAAAGTGGAAAATTAGTTTGTGAGACTTAAAGATATCATCATTGTTCAACAAATCCCCATCTGCAGTAGAGGAAAGCTTGACAGAGAGAGACCCACAAACCGGAACTATAGCAATGGAAGACCCATTAATAATGGGAGCCCTAAGTCCTTTCCCAACTAGAGTTGACCTGGAAAAAACATTGGAAAAAGACCCCGCCAACCCTACAAAGGCCTTAGGTGCAATACCAATGTCCCCCAAAGAAGGAGAGCACAAAGTGCTGACCATCACAGACACCCCAGCTGCAACTGCAAAGGGACCCGATCCCACTACAACCACATGTAGAGTAGATCCAACATGGTGCGTGGAAGGAAACAACACATATGAAGGAAGTCACGCTAGTGATGACCCAACCCGATCCTACACAGGAGTCCCAACCTGCTCCAAACCCTCAACAAATCGTGCGAAAGGCACCATCATGTGCATGGGATATGAAGACATGATGAGAGGAAGAGGAAGAAATGATATCCACTCTTTTTCATTAGGGATTTGGATTGATCATGTTAATTTTTTTATTTTTATCCTTTTGTTCCTTTAAGTTCAAGATCCTAGTTCCTAAGGTCCTACTCTTAGGTTTACATTTTTAGATTTTTCTGAAGTCCAAAAAATCTAAAAACATAGGTGCATTATCATACCCTAAGTTGCATTTTCAAAGTCCAAAGTCCAAACCCAAGTTTACATAATCATTTAAAAATCCCTTGAAAATCCAAAACCAAGTTTGCAGAATCATTTCAAAACCTTCAAAAGTCCAAAAACAAATTGCATTTTGCATACCCTTAGTTGTATAATAATTTTAAAAACTTCATGATCCAAAATAAAATTGCATTTTGCATATCCTAAGTTGCATTCATTCTAAAACATTTCAAATTTTAAAACCAAAGTACATTTTTCATATACCTCTCATATCCTTAGGTGCATTTAGTCATCATGCCAATTGTAATAATATCTCAAGCATCCAAAAGGAAACAAGCTTCATATCAACCCATGTATATTTTAAGTGAAGTGACATAAGAACCCTTTGACCCAAGACAAGATATACCTTTCAAATCACAAGGTTTTGACCCAAACATGATTCACCCTTAAAAAGAGGAAAATCAAATAATTTTTGACCAAATAAAAATGTCATTCTAACAATAAAACAATCAATCACATCAATCCACTCACACTTGACCCAAAACTTGGAATAAAATTAGGGTAAAGAAGTGAAAATATTGAAACAAAAATTTGAAAACATTAAAAAGAGTATAAAGGGGATGTCCAAATTACTTTGATTTCCAAGAAAAATATTTTGTGAAGTTGACATAGATGCGCTCATTTTAGAATCAGACATTCCAAATATTCTTTCACATATAAATGAGGCAAAAAAATTGTAAGTGACAAAGACAAGTTTCATTCAAATCTGAGAGCAATCTTTGATTGATCAAATCCAATTCAACCAAATTCTAAACAAACATTTATTCAATAAAATGTCATTCAACCAAGTTCCAAATCAAACCTTCTAACCAGAGCATGGCATAATTCAACTTGGTCCACCACCAAATTATGAACCAATCTTCATGCCAATGCAATCATGTGTCCCTCAAACATTCATGCAACCCCTTGTTGAAATCATACAAACAATTCAATCTCTACCAAGGTCATAAGCAAACTTGTCTTAAATTGCATCATATGTCGATGAACATCCTTTTATATCCCCAAATTTACCACCAAGGTTTTCTCAAACAAACACAAGTTCAAACATGGCATGCTTTGGATATCAATCAAGCATAATCAATGAACAACTTATTGTGGTATATTATAAATCAACACATAGCTCATAACATGAAAACATTGATATGGTATCACCAACAAGATTTCCCAAATAAAAAATCTAACTTTATGAAGAGTTTGCTTCAAAAAGTGGGTTGTATAAGTGAACTAATTGAAGAGCGATAAATTTTTTTTAACCATGTCTAGAAATGACCTATTCCAAAATAATCATATGGATGACACATCCATTCCCTATTAATACATTGACCTTCAAGAAGAATCTATGTCTCCCACCATTCCTTCATCCCCTCATGATTCAAAATATAAATTATCTCCATCTCCATCAAGGGACACTTCCAATGTTGAAACTTCCCAAGGGATATCCATAGAAGAAATCTAAGATAGTCTATAAATGACCTATTCTAAAAAAATCACATGGATGACACATCCATTCCCTATTAATACATTGATCTTCAAGAAGAATCTATGTCTCCCACCATTCCTTCATCCCCTCATGATTCACAATAGAAATTAGCTCCATCTCCATCAAGGGACACTTCTAATGATGAAACTTCCCAAGGGATATCCATAGAATAAATCTAAACTAGTGCCATTCATGATACAAGTCCCTCTCATGTTTATGAAACATTAGAGCTAATTCCACCATGTCCTATTTTTTCAAGAAATACCATTCAATAGAGTCTCATTCAAATTCCATCTCCCTTGTTTCAAACAATGGCCCCTTTATAAAATCCCCCTTGCATATTAAAATTCATTCCCCATGTCAAGATTATGATCCAAAGAATGGAGAAACTTGTCCTAAAATGAATCAATATCAAGATCCCAACAATTACCAATCCTATCCAATTATTGACCAAAATTCCATTTCCCTTGAGCCTCATGATGATCCCACCATCCATGTCCCTTCTATACAAAATTATCTCCCTTCATCTCAAGATAAAAGTGTCCTTCCAAGTACCATTGACCCTCCACTTCCTAAGAATGATCACAACCTCCCATCAATTCTTCCTAATGATCCATCCAAATTTAAGAGTAGAAAATATTTAAAATAGAGTCCCATGATCTCCTTCCAAGTCAATATCAAGGTGTCCCTTCACCTTAAAGTCCACCACAAGGTCCTATAATCCCTTCAGATTCTCCTCAAGATCACTCACTCCATCCCTTCATTTCCTTGTCCTAATCCTCCAGATCTCCCACAAAACCCTATCTTGACAGATGATCCAGCACTAATCCTATTCCATCATAGGATCCCACTATTCCTCTTGACCCCCTCATGATTCGAGCAGCTCCATACAAGTTGGTATTGAACCCCATACAGGTAAAATGGATTCCTCCAATTTCAGTCAGTCTAGTCCACTTCTGTTGGAATAATGGAAGGTCTCAATTGAGAGGGGAAGGGTGAATCAACACCCTTAAATTTTTTTACAAAGTAAACCTTAGTACTCATTACTTGCATAACCGACCACTATAGATTTTCTACTTCATCCATGTAATATCATAGCATAAATGTAAATGCATGTAAACACACATTGAAACATTCATGAAACTCATTTACACATGACACAAGTTTTGATCACGCAGAAACCCTTGTTAGAAGGTAAAAACTGTGGTGGGGACGAAACCCACAAAGCTTCACTATCTACAAAATGGAAGGTGCCTATTAGGGCTACAAGTTGTGATCACTTTTGATGATCTTACTATGTTAGGGGTAACATGTCATACTTGTTAAGTCTACTCGGTTAAGAGATTTTAGCAACACTGTATGTGTGCACTCAGTTAAAAGATTTACAAAAAAGACTATTAAGTCCACCTTGTGAAAGGATTTTTATTTTTTCTACAATTGTTAGAGTAACAAAATATATGACCTGATTGCTGCAATCTCAAATTTCTAATTACATATCCATTAAATACACACAATATATCACCTTATTGTGATGGATAATACCTTTATTCTACTCGGTAGCCTTGTATATAGTTCTTTATAAACTGAATTCTCTTTTATCTATCCTTGTGCATGAAACTCTCTATTTGATCCATAGATATCCTTGGTGGCTACAATCATATCATTCTTGATTGATTATTACATCTATATACACAATATTTGACCTAATTAGGTTTCACACTTTTCTTTAAAAAGTCTAAGATCAAAGGTTTACAACTTGACCTTGATCCCCTAGCTTGCAAAAATACAATTATTTAACTAATTACATACACAATTAACACTTTTCTTGATCCACAAAAAATGGTTATCTAGCTAAGCAAAAATCTATTTTAAAGATTAAAGTGCTTTAGCTAATGTGTAGGTGAGATCCGCTTTTCTAAGTGAAATGTTGTCTCTCAGTGTAGACTGGTGCTTGGTGTCATCTTCATATATTAGTGCTTGGTGATGTCACTCAGTTGATATTCTGCTTGGTTTATTGTGATATCACTCGGTGTTCAAAACATTTTGGTGATCGCTACACTCGGTGAGTGTTGTCGCTCGGTGATCATGACCGACTGACCAAAACTGTCTTCTTATATACTAATGAAAACTTTTGATCCTTTATGGATTATCACACTTCATGATCCTATAAATCATTCCATATTATATACACCTAGAAATAATGGACTTGCATCTTGTAGAAAGTATCCCATTGGTTAAACAAAGAATTATCAAGCCAAAGGGATAGACCTCCATGAAAATGGTATATTAAAAGCCTTTCATACAAAAGAAAATTATAATGGCCATAGTATCAATTAAAAATCTCATTCTAAAGACATTGGTATCCCTTAAAAATATAAATCCAAACATATACCTCCCACTTCAACCCTTCCATCCATCTTAGGTCCATATATTCCTCCCCCCCACTAGCTCACAATCTACACACCCTTTCCCAAATGCAATTCAACAAAGACACACATATTTGATAACCTTCCACCCATAAGAATCTCCATATAATTCCTATCCATTCATGAATCCCATTTCTTTCCCAAGGAAATTTGATGCCAACCATAAAGTCCATAAGTCAAGAAATCCACATACAGTTAAGAATCAACTTGTCTAGTCTAATTGACATGTAAAAATAAAGAAAAATAAAGGCCACAAAGGACCATTAAGAAAAAAAAAAATTCAAAAGCTATATGAGATCATAAATCTCTTGTAGAAGCAATCCATTCCAAGGAACCACAAAATAATGAAAAATCAAAGTCCATGTAGATTCCCAAGTGACTCCTTGAAGCATAGTCCTAAAGAAAAGTTGGCATCCAAAGTTGCTATCCCTCCATCTAAATTCCTACCACTTTCCAAATCCATTTTGAGTCCTTATGTCCCCAAATCCATATCCCTTCCTCCATCAAATCCAAAATCTCCTTTTCCTCCATCACTCTATCACCCCTCAAGATGTGTGCCAATGGTGTTCTTTCCCACATTTCCATCCATTCAAAATCAAGCCTACCTACATTCCCTCTATTATCCAACACATATTTTCCAGCCCTTTATCCAATCCTTTTCCTAAATTATTATCACCCCTTTTGCCCCTTTGTCATTACCCTACCAACTTCTTTGAATATATTATCATAGACATGGTCCATTATTACATCTCCTTCAAGAGTACCATCCAAAGAGTAAGGTGCTTGAGTCATCCATCCATGTCATATCGTGCATCCATTATTCCCAAAAGGTCAAAAAGGTCCAAATTGAAAAAAAGTTAAAAAAATGAAAAAAAGTTAAAAAGTCAAAAAGATTTTAAAAAAATTCAAAAAAAAGACAAAAAAAGTCAAAAGAAAACAGAAAAAATGAAAAATGGGAAAAATTTGTCTTGATGAAAACTAATCATACAGGTGTCTTGGCGATACAAAAAAAATTAAAGAGAAAATTATTTTGTCCAATACTGAAAACCTATGAAACATGTGCTTTGGGTAAGTACCATGATGAAAACCTAGAAAATAGGTTTCATGTGTAATTTATGAGCTTCTTACATTCCATACTTTGGGGTAGATTTCATCCATGTTTTTCCTATCCATTATCCTCCATTATCCATGTCATTTCATCCATTAGTCTTATTTCCCTCCTATCCCTTATCCTTATCAACATCCATATTCCCCTTTTCACCGCTTTGATCTTGATAAGGTTACAGATCTCCCTAGAAGCATCACATGTCCTATCTGCTTCACATTACCCCTATCCCATTGGTCCATATTTCCTATCTTATTGAAAACTTCAACCCATATCCCTTACCCCTTTCCCATTATTGATCTTTCTCATTCCATCAATTTCCTATGATTACCTATCCATATCCTATCATTGTCCTATCCAAATCCCTCTCTCGATCTTGATATAAAATAAGGACATTAAATATAAAACATGTTTAAAAAAAAAACTCTTGAAATATCCAGTCCAATGCATCACATATCATTCAGTGCACCATTTCATTACCCTATCATTTTCATGATCATCAATCCCTCAGCTTGGTAAAAAAATGTTATCCTATTTCTTGGATAGTCCTTGGCAGCCTAAACAAATGCAATACAAGTGAACCTTGGCTTTCATCCATCTAATAGTCCAATTGTCCATCCATAAGTCCTTTCCTTTCTAGAAACTTGGGGAAATTCAACACATCTTTCTCATGTAAATATTAATGTCCTGAAAAAATACAAAAAAGTCCATAAAAAATCGCTTTAGAAAAATTTCAAAAAAATCATAAAAAGTCTTGAAAAATCCTAAAAATTGTATATGATGCTGAAAAATCACAAAAATTAAAAAATCATCCAAAATCCAAAGCAATAAATGTCATTTTATGACACTCATTTCATTTCCTCGTCGTGTACATAATCATATTCTTTTATCAATAAATTGTCCCTTGCGACAAGACAGACATCAGAGTGAACATAATTTAAAGACTTATAAAATTGTGCTTAGTGAAACCATGCGTTAATAAACAAAATTTCTAATCAAGTCAATAATAAATCAGCTCAAACTTGTCCTATTTATTAAACAATCCTTTTATCAAACTTGTCATCACTATCATCATCAAACAAACTATCAACTTTGACAACAAGATCAAAATGCTTGTTGATTTTCTTGGTTTGGCGAGTCTTATATTTTATTGATTTATCATTTGGTCACATTCTTATGCTACTCAAAGGTATCACTGAGGGATGAGAGTGGTCGGGATGGTTCTTGATCCTATATATTTTTTTTCTTTTCTGATTGCAGGGTGTTTTTCATAAGTTCTGGGCCACGTATGCTCAATGCTTCAGGATGAATGGAAACATTCCTTTCCTACAATTGTGTTTTTTTTATGCAAATGGATTGCATTATCATCCTATATTTCTACACCATGGTGCGAAACATCTGGTATGCCATATTCAATAAAGATCTCTAAGATAAACTGCAATTGCGAAAGCAAGATTTCATCATTACTAACTATTCTCTGTCCAATTTCTTCTTTCTAATAACATCTCTTTTGTTTATCCAAGCAATCATTTTATTTTTGAAAAATTTCCCTCATGTCAATTTTTGCCCATTTTATTTATGGGGCATCCTACCTCCATTTTGTCAATCTAGTGGGGCATGATCCTTAATTTTTCTTTGACACAATGCTTAGAATCACATTGCATCAAAGAGGGGCAAAATGTAGACACTAAAAAATGGTTCATGCCTATGGCCCCCTTTTTAAAAATGTATTCTATATTGTGTGCTTGATCTTTATCATTCACAAATATTGTGTCATTCTTCTATTAATTAAATAATAAAAACTATTTATTTAATTACTATTTTTCATCCCTAATTGCCATCATATCTTAGTCAATTTGAGTGGTCAACCATGTCTGATTAAATTATTTTATCAAAGTTCAATCCCTGATCATTTTAATCAATCAAATTCATCCTTCCAGGGATTAAAAACCATTAATTTATCCCATATTTCTAAGTCTTAAGCTTTGATAAATAAATTCCATTTATTTATCTCTTGTACCCATTGTCTCAATTAATTAATTTTACGTTAATTAATTGGATAATTGGTCCTAATTTTTTTTATGGAGGGTCAGACCTGCGAGGCTACCTAGAAGAGGCACAAGGCCTACAAACAACCAACCAATGAGAGCCACCAAAAATACTTTTTATCTACCTGATACGAGAGCACAACCTACAGGTTGAAACCTCTTTGGCTAATAGCCAAGGACTAAGGGGTATCCACTCCACCAAATTTTCCTGGGGCAGAATCCCGACCTCATCCCTTATGATGTCAGAGCCGTGAAATTAGAAAGACTTGATCCCTAGTGGGATCCTTAAGAACCATTCAAATTCACCAATAGACCAAGGGCCCATTGACATTTGGTCCTAATTTGAGAATTAATAATTCTCTTATTTTTCCATATTCCTAAATTTGAGAATGATTTGATTTTAATAATTGAATATTCTCTCATTTTCTAAATGGGATTTTATCCCTTAATTTGTGCTTTACCTCCTATTAATTAGCCTCACTTCTTACACCTTCCCTCTTCCTTTTGTCATAATTGTCATAGTTTATGACGATTTTCCTTTTTCCTATTTGTCATAAATTGTCATAGTTTGTGAAAAAATTCCCCTTTTTCACTCACTAATTTCTAATTGTGCATCAAAATTTTCATAAGTTGTCATTAATTATGACAAATTTCCTCTTTTGAATTTTTTGATTGTCATAGTCTATGACAATTTCCCCTTTTCACACTTAATTGGTTATCTATAATTCCTCTTGCAAACTCTATAAATTGAGATCTTTTCTCTCATTTTGATGAACCACATTTTCTAGTATTCTCGCCCTTATTTTGTCAAATTATCCATTTTTCTTTCATCATTTTGTGCACTTATCAACTTGAGCAACATCAAATCATAGAAGAAAGAAATAACTGTTAGGATTAAGTAATATTGAGAGGAGGGGGAGGTGAATCATTATTAAAACACTTTAAACTTAAACTTAATAAATTCCAACTTAACCAGATAATTTCTGAAATGAAAAGAACATAAACATAAAACACACAACTCATAACACCATGAATTTTTTGTTGAGGAAAACTTGGCCAAGGGAAAAATTTGATGGGGATGATACCCACAAATATATACTAAAAGTATTATATCCCTATTAGGAGACCTAGCCCTGTTAGGAGATGATTGTTACATTAGCACATTTAATTGTTAGAGGAATACAAAAACCCTGTTAAAGGTATACTAAGCTCACTGCTAATACAATTAGAAATATGATTATGTTACAATGATTTCTCAATAGTGAAAAATACAAGCATCTACTATGCTTAGGTAGTTCTAGTTTTAGCTCGCATCACCCCTTGTCTGATTCTAACATCACAATGCATTCATATGTTTTCATCCATTCATTCCATCACAATCATACTGCACTTCACAAAAAGATCTTCCTATATATATATCATTATATGTCCAGTCGGCTTCCAATGCATCACAAAATAGAGTTAACACTTATACAAAAGGTAAATATCAAGTCAGCAATCATACACTAACAAAACATAGGTAATACTCAATCTAAATCCAACATAGCATGCTTGGATTAATGACATGTAACTGATTGAATGTTTGAGAAAGTTAAGTTGAAGATAATGCAAGGCATTAAATCAGTTAATGTATTGTATTGTCATTGATGTCAACTTAATA
Organism: Thuja plicata; assembly: GCA_018584345.1. Classification (NCBI taxonomy): domain Eukaryota; kingdom Viridiplantae; phylum Streptophyta; class Pinopsida; order Cupressales; family Cupressaceae; genus Thuja; species Thuja plicata. The sequence goes on from MU223248.1 coordinate 281,675, forward strand.
TCATCTATATGGTCATGTACATAATTCCAAAGACTTCAAAGAATCAATGGAACAAAGGTTATGCTTTTAGAAATGCATAAAAGTCAAGTATTCATTTAGTGACAAACAACATCGACGGAGTGCACACTGATGGTCAGAGCAAAGAAGAATAGTCACAGTAATACTCGATGATCAAAAGCATAGTGTTGCCTGATGAAGAAAAGCCACAGTGCTGCCCAACGAGCAAAGTCAGAAGGTTACCCGATGAGTAAAATTCCAATGATGCCCAATGGATGGAGATCACGAAGCTAACTAGATTCTCATAGACGGAATTGTTAGTTGTCACCGACAACTAACTATAGTGGTGAGCAACGAAACATAAAATTCAGAAAATGAAAAAATATCTAGTTGGCAGAGCTAAAAATAGACTAAACTATTTTTTTACTTTGTTTTATTCAACTAGAGATAAGTTATTGATTTAAATTTGATTTGTACAGTTGGCAAGAAGATATCTATGAGACAAATTAGGAGTTATGCGTTAAATCTAATTGGCTGGATTATTTTTCATGCCAAGAATCAAGAATAAAGAAACAATGAATTTCATGTATATATAAGAGACAAGCTTAATTCATTTACGAATGAGATTAAGGGGAGTGAATAGAAAGAGGATGCTGAAGAGAAACTGATGTCAAACAAGCTGAAGGAGAGCTAAGGAATTCTATAGACACCAACAAACAGTGAAGCACAACATCACAGAACAGAAAGTATGGAGCACAAATGATTGAATTGATACATTGATCAGATAGGTAATGTACTTAAATAGATATGAAAATCTGCAATTCAAAGTTGCAATATGAACAGGTCATAGTGTTTTAGTTTAACCATTGAAGCATTGAGTCTCTTAATCTAGCAGGACTTAACAGTCTTCTATATATTGAGGTACATCCCAAGGAGTGCCAAAAAGGTTGATTCATGAAAGTATCATTGGATTTGCCTGATACCTATTGATAGTCTAAGAAGGAGGCTGATTCAAGGATGGTAGCAATAGATGCTCGATACTAAGTGACAACCTCTATGTATAAAATCCTTTAACAAGGTTGCACTTAAAAATGTGTTTCTAACCTTTAATAGGGTTGGCTCTTAACAAGGATCACTTCAGAAGAGTGAAAATTTGGTGTACTGGTCCCAGTGGTTTTTCCCTTAATAGGGTTTCCACTATAAAAATTCATGTGTTATGTCTGTATGATTCATTTCTTTACTATTTTGTATCTTACATAGCTAACTCTGGATTGATCAGTATACTCTGCTTATTTACTAAGTTTCAGTAAATAGTTATACTACTTATCGATAATCAAGAAAGAATAAGGATTGAAAAAGAAAACCAACAGATAGTTAATCAGTATTAGTATTTCATGGCATGCATCTTGTAGGGACTTAATAATATGAGATTTATAGATTGGTGGTTAAGTTTGAAGGATAAATTTTTGAGGCCACTGATTCACCCCCCCTCTAATTTATTAATAACAATTGGTATCAAAGCTTGTGTGCTTAGAAAGGAAGGTTTCAAGAACTAAGTCAAAGATCACAAGATGAACAGATGAGATGTGCCCAAGTTGAACAAAGATAACTTTTCTTCATGGAAAAGCAGGATAAGACTCCACTTATCAAGTATTGGTAATGATGTTACTCAATTCCTAGATACTGAATATGTGTTGACCACAGGAGTATTGATAGTAGATCAATTGAGAGAGAAGAATGAGCACAATTGCATGGTTATAGATCTTTCTTCCTCACTCTTTGATGCTGAATTTGAAGATGTCAAAGATTGCAAAATTGCAAAGAAGATGTGGGACAAACTGAAGCTTGTACATGGAGGTGATAGAAATGTTCTAAGAGCCAAGGTACAAAGCCTTAGAGGAAATTTTGATTATCTTAGAATGAAAGAAGGAGAAAACATCACAAGAATCAAAGAAGTAGTCAATGATATATGAGGATTTGGAGGTACACTTGAAGCGGAGATAGTGGTAAGTAAAATCTTAAGAACCTTACTACCTATATATGCTATTAGAGTTTTTTCCATTCAATAAATGAGAGCAGTAGAAAACAATATAGTTACTCTTGATAGTTTAATTGGTAGACTGATTTCATTTGAGATGAATAACTTTGATAATAGTGTCTTACCAAACTTAGAGTCTGCATTTAAGTCTTCTATAAGAATAAGCAAATCAAGTCATAGACACACATCTAGAAGAGATAGTGAAAGTGAAAGTGAAGAAGAAGATCTAGATGAAATAGAAGCACTTATGGCTAGAAGAATGCAGAGAGGCAAAGGTAAATACAAAGGCAAGTTACCATTTGTATGCTTTAATTGTAAAGAGATTGGACACTTTTTTGCAAGATGTCCTAACCGAAGAAAAGAAGACAGAAGTAATGACAGATCTTTTGAGAAGAAATCTGACAAAGGTGATAACAAGGATTATAGAAGTTACCAACAATTAGAAAGAAGAGATACCCAAGACTACAAGGACAAAGGCAAGAAAGCCAGCTACCTAGCTACTTGCAAAGATGAAGATACTGACACCAAACCAGACGAAGACATTGAGATGGTGTTTGTGCCTATGAAAGATGATTCAAATGAAGATGAACGGTATGTAGAAACTGCACTCATATCTAAGGTTAGCAAGAATGACATCTAGATTATAGATAGTGGTTGCACTCACCACATGACCGGTGACAAAGAAAAGTTTAACACTTTTGAGTATTATAATGGTGGTACAGTAAGAATGGGTAATGATACACCTTGTCCAGTTGAAGGTAAAGGAACTATAATGTTGAACAACCTGATTAAATGTGAAAATGCTTATTGGGTAAAAGGATTGAATTATAATATGTTGAGTGTTTCTCAGCTGAATAATTCAGGTCACAGAGTAGTATTTGAGAATAAGAAGGCAAAGATCTTCAATGAATCAAGAAGATTGATTGGTACCAGTGAAAAAAAAAGGTAACTTATTCTATCTGAATGATACTAACACCACTTGCTTAATGAATAGAAATGAAGACATATGGTTGCGGCACAAATGATTGTGTCATGTGAATTTTGACAACATGATGAAAATAAGCAGAAGGAGAAATGTAAGAGGCTTACCAACGATGTCAAAGCCTAACAACATCATGTGCAAGAATTGTCAAAAAGGTAAGATGACAAAGTCTAGTTTAAAAAGTAAAACCCATACATCTGATGATGTTCTAGAATTAGTCCATACTAATTTATGTGGACCAATGAGGACAAAGAGTTATTATGGAGATATATATTTTATTCTCTTTGTTGATGATTACTCTAGAATGATGACAGTTATGTTTCTAAAAGATAAATCTAAAGCATTCAAGATGTTTAAATGGTATAAGGCTACGGTAGAAAAACAAAGTGGTAAAGATTTGAAATGCTTAAGATCAGATAGAGGAGAATTTATATTAGATGAATTCACTAATTTATGTAATGAGCAAGGTATAACCAGGAACACCACAACAAAATGAGATTGCTGAGAGAAGGAACAAATCCATAGTTGATTGTGATAGAATGTTGATGATAGAGAAAGGAATCACCCAAATATTCTAGAGGGAAGCTGTTAGTACTATTGTCTACACACTAAACAGAGTATAATTGAAGAAAGACACACAAAAGACACCTTATGAGCTATGGTATGGTAAAAAGCCCAATGTAAGTTACTTCAAAATATTTGGTAGTCAATGTTACATCTTAAAGGATCATAGAAATGGAAATCTTGATGCCAAGAGTGATGAAGGTATCTTTCTAGGGTATTCCACCAAAAGAAAAGCTTATAAATGTCTTATCAAGGCTTCTAACAAAATTGTTGAAAGTGCAAATGTAAAGATAGATGAATTTGCAGAAAAGAATGAGCTAGAAAGCACAAAAGAACCTAAAGAATACAACAAGTATGTATACTATGAACAACCCAACACTCTTCCTGAGATATAGTGCTTAATTCCATAACAACAGAATGTTGCAACCGACGGTCAAGCTACAATTACCAATGGTTAGGATAATGATCAAAATAATGTGCAAGGTGATGAAGAATAGAATGAAGGAAAAAATGATGATCAAGATGATAGAAAAAGAGATGAACCAGTTCTTGCAAGATATGTAAGAAGGAACCATCCATAAATCCAGATCATCAGAGATAAGAAAGCTGGTACAAGAACAAGAAGTAATTCTTTAACCTCAAATTGTTTAATTTTTGAGTTTGAGCCAAAATCTATCAATGCTGCACTTGATAATGAAGAATGGACAAGTGATATGAATGATGAGATTGATTAGATTGAAAAGAACAAGGCATGGTCACTTATGCCAAGACCAGATGACAAGAATGTCATCGGTACAAAATGGATATTCAGGAATAAGCTGAATGAGAATGGAGAAGTCAAAAGAAATAAAGAAAGACTAGTATGCAAGGCGTATGCACAAGAGGAAGGTATTTCCTATGGAGAAACCTTTGCACCCATTGCTAGGCTAGAAGGTGTAAGAATACTACTTGCTTATGCTACATTCAAAGGATTCAAGGTATATCAAATGGATGTCAAGTCTGCATTCCTGAATGGAATACTTGAAGAAGAGGTATACATTGAACAACCAGAAGGGTTTGTAGATCTAGACACTGATGAATAGTGAAGCACAACATCACAGAGTAGAAATTATGTAGCACAAAGGATTGAATTGATACATTGATCAGAGAGGTAATGTACTTAAATAGATCTGAAAATCTGCAATTCAAATTTGCAATATGAACAAGTCATAGTGTTTTAGTTTAACCATTGAAGCATCAAGTCTCTTAACCAAGCAGGACTTAATAGTCTTCTATATATTGAGGTACATCCCAAGGAGTGCCAAATAGGTTGATTTATGAAAGTAGCATTGGATTTTCCAGATACCTATTGGCGGTCTAAGAAGGAGGCTGATTTAAGGATGGTAGCAATAGATGCCCGATACTAAGTGACAACCTCTATGTATAAAATCCTCTAACAAGGTCACACTTAACAATGTGTTTGTAACCTTTAATAGGGTTGGATCTTAACAGGGCTCACTTCAGAAGAGTGAAAATTTGGGGTACTGGTCCCAGTGGTTTTTCCCTTAATAGGGTTTCCACGTTAAAAAATTATGTGTTATGTGTGTATGATTCATTTCTTTACTATTTTGTATCTTACAGAGCTAACTCTGGATTGATCGGTATACTCTACTTATTTACTAAGTTTTGGTAAATAGTTATACTTCTTATCGGTAATCAAGAAAGAATAAGGGTTGACAAAGCAAACCAACAGACAGTTAATAAATATTAGTATTTCATGGCATGCATCTTATAGGGACTTAATAATCTAAGATTTATAGATTGGTGGTTAAGTTTGAAGGATAAATTTTTGAGGCTACTGATTCACCCCCCCTCTCAGTTATTACTAACATGGACTCCGCATTATACTCCCTTAACCATCACAACCTTTCATCTGTCCTGTATCACTGTTACTCTATCTTCAACATATGGTAACTTACTATGATCAATGTCAAAACATAAGAAACCTTAAGTGAAGGTCAAATACATCCCAAAATAGCTTCTTCTAAGATTGTATATCTTCATTTGTCATATACTATGTTTGCTGACTAAAACTATACTGCTATACTCTGTAATTCTACTTTATGGAGTTAGTCATTTTGTAAGATATAACTCCAAAACTATGTTTGACACCAAGAAACCATCCATAATAGATATGTTTCCATAAATTAAAACCCTAAAGTGTTCCACAACATTCCTGAATGAACCACTTGCCAACAATCTCTCCCTTTGGCATTGATGGCAACACTTAGAAAAAATCACTAAGTGTGAATACCAAAAATAATATATATTGTACTTCTATGACTCCTTTACATATTACTCTATCTCTTATCTATATATTTTTAATATCTTCTCTTCTCCCCCTTTGACATCAATGGAAAAGGTATACAAAAATGTGGAATAACAAAATTGCTTACCAAAATTTTTATACCATCTTTAGCACATCCTGAAATGAGATTCCCAAGATCTTCACTTCCTCTAACCAAGTCTTTACCAATATATGACTCACATGAATCAGTCCATTTAGTGAAAAAGAGGATATGCTTGTTTCCTTTATCTTGGTAGACATGAATCCAATGAGCATCTGCTCTATTTTCTCCATGTTTGAAAGGTGGATCTCAAGAATTGATAACTTAGGAGTAATTAAACTCTTCAGCATACCAAATCTTCCCACAAATCTCCCTTTCTCTGTATCCAAACCACTCAATTTATCCAATATCCTATACACTTCTCTATCTAACTCCAATATGGTATGTGATGAGGTCTCAAAAATATTCATAAACTTGTCCAAAGTTTGTCTGTCCTTTTCTATTATATCCTCAATGTTCTTAATGTGTTTGATAGGATTTGTATAGTAATTGTATAAGTTTCTGCCATGCGACACACAACTCTTTTCCTTAGATATGGTTTTGCTTAGTATGCCTAAGTCCCAAGAAATACACTTGCATACTTCCTCCAAATTATTCACAAGGTACTTCTTCTCTTCCTTTTCTTTAGCAATCTTCTCTAAGGACTCATAATGACTGTCAAAGTCATCTAGTACCTTGTTCAAATTCTCTACATTGTTCTTTGATTGGAAATAAAGAGGTATAGGTAGGAGTTTTTTTGAAAGTATCAACTACTCTATCTATTACCCTTGAATTCTTCTCACATTTCTAGTCAGATCTCTTCTTTGCTTTTGCAAATGTGATGAAGGATAGCTTCATCAACTCATCCTCATCCATACTCTCAACATTAGTGTTTAGAGTTCTATCTCCATTTTCCAACAATAAATATGAAGAAACATATGTGTGAGTTTCTTGTTTCACTTCAAATTTATCTAATACTTCCTTCGCTATTTCAACTTCTCTTACTTTATGCTCTTCTTTCTCTATCACTATTAGTTCAATTCTTCCTCCATCAATGTTAGTATTCTTCTCAAAAGAATTGTTAACATCTAGTGAAGTGTCCAAAGATGCAGGCACACCAGAAACAAAGAAATATGGTTGCTTCACAATACTGACAAAATGAATATTGTCTTCATCCTTTGATGTATTAAGGTTTACATCACCTATTCTTGATGACTCACCTTTTATAATTTTAGGCTTATTAGCCTTGGGAGGTGAGGATTTCTCATGTTCACTTCCCATCAAAACCTTATCAACTACCTTATGTGTTTCCTCAATAAATTCTTCATACTTTCTCCCCATTATCTTCACCAATCTTGACTTGGTTTTCAACAAATGTTTCAAAGCATTTAATATATTTTCCATTTCTTTGACTACAACAATAGGTAACATATCTTCAACTTCTTTTACTATGATTTATTCATCTTCTATCTGTGCTAACTATTTCCTTATTTCTAATTTTTCATAAATTTCCTCTGGTATACTTCCTTCTACTTCTAACAAGTTCTTCTTGAAAGAAAATAAATGGTTTATTACCATGTCTTCAATCAAAAGTTTATCACATGCATCATACCTCTCATAGTATCTGATCAAGGTGTTAAGCTTTCCCTACTTAATTATCCTCTTTTCTAGTATTTTTATGTCAGGCTTCCAAAGTTGTTTCACGTCTGGGCTCTTTTCTTCAAATTTATTCTCTTCTCCCTTCTTCTTTTCAGCTTCTTTCCTCTATCTCTCAGGTGGAGATTCCTGTTTGGTGGATCTTGTGTTCATTCTAGGCAATTCCTTTGGTTTTTCTTCTTGCGATGTTCTCTTAGGTGGTGTAGGTGTATTCTTAGGCATATTAATCATAGTAGGGGGTGTACTGATAACCTTTTAAACTTTTGGAGGTGGAAGGGCTATAGGAGAAGTGCTTTCCAATCCAGAAGCACTTTCTATCATCTTCTTTCTTACATATTTGATCTCCTCCTTTTTTATACCATCCTTGGCTACTAGATCATCTACCACATTTTCTACTTTTCTCTTTCTTGTAGCTCGAGTCTTCTCTTCCCTTATCTTCACAGAATTCTCTTCATAGGTACCCCATCTTTCTTTAGATGGATCAACTTATGAGGATAGAATATGTTTTACTTGCATGGTCAAGACTTCAGAAATGACTTCATATCCTAGAGGATAACACCATTGCATCCTAGGTTGTACTGCCTCAAAGCAAACACAATCAATTTCAAACATGAAACAAATTATATCCTTTTATTTTTATACCAATGCCTCAGGGATCCTCATGCTTTCCTTCATCTATCTTTGCAAGATTTTGATCATCCCAAATAATTCACCATCAACCCATGTACTATTCTATCTTCTATAGCTCCGTGTGATCTGAATTCTAGTGGGTTCACTGTCCTTCCAAGCTCTAGGATGCATACCAAGAAAACTATGAACAATATGAATATACATGTGTATTAGTAGAGACCCAAACCTGAATTTATTTGACTTATCCTTCTTGAATTGCCTCACATTCTCCAAAAATTGTTGTGTAAGTAATTCGCAAAGGTTATACTTAACATTTTCTTTCACCATTCTATATTCCATCATGATCATTCCTGCTGATACTGAGTTGGGTTGGATTTTGTAATGTAGTTTATATCCAATAATTATTGAAATCAATCTAACATCTTGCTGAAAAATGTTTTTAATGGTCATTTCTCTCTTATGCCATCACAAATGCATTAGGGTTTCCACCTTTTCTTTGTGTTCTTCTCTGCGACAAGGATAACATCAGAGCTATCTGAACCTGCTATAGCATAAATTAAGTCATTGCAAATCTTCACTGGTTGATCTCAAAGCCAAATGAACTGGTCATGAGCTCTGCTCAAAATGATCTTAATCCATCCTCTTCATTGAATTTGTAGAGTTTAGTCATATGCATTATACTAAGGTTCTCAAGATGTACGAACTTGACTGTCATCTTACCATCTTCTTTAATCATGTCCTTCATCTCTTTATAGATCTCAAAGTCTCCTAGAGACTCATACTTATAATGAATATAAGCCCTAATGTCTTCAACATGTAGAATGCCATAGGGTATTTGTGAAAATGCACATTTGGGATTATCTTCAGTTGATTTGAATGGGTGTTTCTTGAATTTATACCTAGGCCTTTCGACAACATCAAAAATCAATAGAGTATCCATAGCCAAAGCTTCTCAAATGATCTAAATACCTTTTATCGATCGATTCCATGAATTTTTGCTTCGATCAAACACTCATCAAACTTTCTTCTTTTATTCTCTTAGCTCAAATCCCTATTCTCCTTAGGCTCTATTCTTCAAATAATGTTCAAAAAATTTATTTCAATTGACCTTCTACTTTGTTTTGTAAAGAAATGACACAGTTCCCAATAAAATCATCTCTGTACATAATCCAGTCGATTAACAATCTGGCAATGACATGATATAGATCTGTAAGGCTATGCGATCATAGATATAAGTTCCATAATATCTCCACATACTCTCTCTAAGCTCGCAAGAGCTTATTTCTCACAATCAAGGGCTGGATAGATTTCTGATTTTTCCTTCAAATGCTCTCCCTAAGGCCATGATTGGCCATCTAGATTGATCTGGCAATGTTCACATTATGAAAAGACTCAATAGCATCTCCTGACTCTCCCTGAACAATTTCCTCATTTGATTTCTTTACTTTCCATACCTTACCACTGTTTACATCTTCTATTTTTTTGAAGTGACTGTTAAATTCTTCTGCAATACTCTTAACATCACCAATACTCTTCTTTGTATCTATAGGTGGAGGACCACTTTTTTTCTTAGGTCTATTGTATCTGCAAAAATTTTCTACGTATCCTAGATTATGACATTTGTAGCATGTAGGAGGTGGTCTATTATTATTAACCTGCAACTTACAATACTTTGCATGTGCCCACTGTTATTTCACTTGTAACATGTGATCTTAGCTGCTATTCCTTCTATATTGTAATCTTTCTTGATTATTGATTAATCAAGTTTCCTACATTCTACCTTCTTGTGTCCAAATGCATTACAATTAAAACAATATCTTGAAAAGGGTTTGTAAGGAGATTTACCTCTGGAGTTTCTCTTCATGTGTCCAATATTTTTGCATCCAAAACATGTACCTCTGAAAGGTCTAATATGATCTTTAGGTTCTTCAAGAATAGGTCTTTCTCCATCAATCTTCACTTCTAATATTTCTTCCTAATTCTTTGAACATTCAGCTTCATTGAAGCCAACTCCAGTCTTGTCTCATTTAGGTTTCTGTCTATCTCTCTGCTTGTCAATCTTATCACTACTTGAATGAAGTTTTTCAATATGTTTATTTGCCTCAAAAAGTTCTCCTTTTATGATCTGATTATATTTCTCTAATACCATATAGTTGTTCTTCTAGTTATTAGTGTAGCCTTCATTTGTCCCATCTGAATATTTGCATCTTTTAAGGTTTCTTCAATTTTTTTTCTATCATCCTTTACCTATTTAATCTCTTTCGCCGTCTGAAGGGAAGTAGTTTCATGATCAAGATTCAAAGTATCTTTCTCTTGTTCAAGTTTTTTAATATGATTTGAAGTATCATTGTTTGAATCCTCTTTTATCTTATCCATAAGATCTTGTCTCTGACTCTTGGATAGTTCAATTTTTTCCTTCAATTTCTTTATGAAACCCTCAACTCTTCTCAATTTGAATCTCAAGTCACCAATCTATGCTTTAGCCTTATGAAGGTCTTCAAGTGCTACTTCAAATTTTCTTCCAAACTTTCAGAATCCATCCTAATCTCACTTTAGCTATTAAGATTTCTCTCCAAGGGCCAAATGATCTGATACCAATTGTTATGATTAAGTAATACTAAGAGCGGGGTGAATCAGTTTGAAAACACTTTAAAATTAAACTTAGTAAATTCAAACTTAACTAGATAATTCATTGCAATGAAAAGAACATAAACATAAAACACACAACTCATAACACCATGAATTTGTTGTCGAGGAAACCCTGGCCAAGGGAAAACCTTGGTGGGGATGGTACCCACAAATATGTACTAAAATTATTATGTCTATGTTAGGAGACCTAGCCTTGTTAGGAGCTGATTATTAAATTATCACATTACCTTGTTAGAGGAATAAAAAAACCTTTTAATGGTATACTGAGTTTACTGCTCCTACAATCAGAAATATGATTATGTTGCAATGATTTCTCAATAGTGAACAATACAAGCATCTAATATGATTAGGTAGTTCCAATTGTAGCTCGCATAACCATCTATATGATTTTGAAATCATAATGCATTCATCTATTTACATCCATTCATTATATCAAATTCATACTTCGCTTCACAAAAAGCTCTTCCTATATATACATAATTATATGTCTAGTCGGCTTCCAATGCATCACAAAAGAGAGTTAACACTTATATAAAAGGTAAATACCAAGTTAGAGATCATAAACTACCAAAATATAGGTAATCCTTAATATGAATCCAACATAGCACATTTGGACTCCGTATTATACTCCCTTAATCATCACAACCTTTCATCTGTCTTGTATCACTATTACTTTGTCTTCACATGTCTTCAACATACTGTAACTTACTACGATCAATTCCAAAACATAAGAGACCTTAACTAAAGGTCATATACATACCAAAATAGATTCTCCTAAGCTCACATGTCTTCATTCATCATATACTATATTTTCTGACCAAAACTATACTACTATACTATGTAATTCTACTTTTTGGACTTAGTCATTTTGCAAGCTATAACTCCAAAACTTTGTTTGACACCAAGCGATCATCCATACCAGATGTGTTCTTATAAATGAAAACCCTAAAGTGTTCTAGAACATTACTGAATGAACCACTCACCAACAAGAACAATGAGGATTCATCAAAGGAATGGTTTTCTTTATTTAATCTTACATTTCATTTTGATGGTCTTGTTGGTGTGATTAGGAATATATTTTACATGATTTCATAGCTTTTTGTTTCGCTATTTCATGTATGTTTCTTAATTCCTAATTTTCTAGTCTTAGATAAACAAGTTAATCAATACCAAGGTCACAAACAATTTTGCCTCTGATTACATCACATGTCAATGAACATTCTTTTATGTATACAAATCCACCAAGGTTTTATCAAACAAAAATAAGTTCAAAATTTCCATCCTATGGACATCAATCAAGCATGATCAATGAGAAACCTATTATACCACATGTTCACTCAACAAATTATATACAACATGCAAATATTAATGTGGTATCACCAACAAGATTACCCAAGCAATAAAAACCCTATCTAAATCTTTCAAGAGTTTTCTTCAAAAAATGGATCATGTACATAAAATTATTGAGGAGAATAATCAAAATCACTTATCCATGTCTAACAATGGCCCATTCAAAAGAACTCAAATCAATGACACATATGTCTCCCACAAAGACATTAACCTTCAAGAAGCCTCCATATCTCCCACCATTCCATCATCCCCTCAAGCCTCGCAAGAAAAATTTCCACCATCTCTATCAAGTGACATGTACAATGACAAAACCTTCAAAGGATTGTCCATAGAAAAATATAAGCTAGTACTATTCATGATCCAAGTCCCTTTCATGATTCAAAAATTCTAGAATCACCATCATCACACACCACATTTCCAATAAATTGCATTCTAGAAATTCTCGTGAAAAGTTCATCTCCCTCATGCAAAAACATTTGATCCTTCCTAGAATAACCCATGCATGTTTTAAGTCATTTCCCATGTCAAGAGGATGATCCTGAGCATGGAGAAACAAGTCCTAAAAAAAATCAAGATCAAGATCCCAACAATGACCAATCTCATCCAATTGTTGACCAAGATCCCATTTTTCTTGAACCTCATGATGATCCCACTATCCTTATCCCGCCTATCCAAGATGATTCCACTATCCCTATCCCTCATATCCAAGATGATATCTTCCATATCAAGAACAAAGTATCTTTCCAAGTCCCATTAACCTTCCACTTCCTAAGAAAGATCATGACATCCATTCCATTCTTCCCATTTATTTGATATGAAGTTAAGAGAGAAGAACCCTTAAAAGGGAGTCTAATGATCCTTTTTCAAAATCCTATAAAAAAAAACCCATAAAGAATCCAAAGCAATAAAGTCATTTTATGACACCAATTTCATTTCCTCATCATTTACATAATTTCTTGTTGTTTTCAATAAATCATTCCTCTAGCGTAATATAGATATTAGAGAAAACACAATTTGAAGACCTGTCAAACATCGTGCTTAAAAAAATCACGCATCAAAAGATGAACTATCTGATCATGCCAGCAATCAGTCAGATCAAACTTGTTCAATAATTCAAATAACATCATCATTATTAGTTCTTTATCAAAATTATCATTTGTCTTATACAGGGTGTGGTATACTCAAAACCTAATATTTTTCTTAGATGGGGTACTTAATTCTTGAAACCAAATATCATCATCATCATCATCATCAATCAAAAAAATTATAAACTTTGACAACAAGTTCATAATGGACGTTGACTTACTTGGTCCAATAAGTCTTATCTTTTATTGATTTATCTTTGGTAATCTTCCTATGCTACTAAAGGATATCACTGAGTGATGAGAATATACAGGATGGTTCATGGTCTATTATTTTTTTTTCTTTTTTTGTGGGGTGTTTTCCATGAAGTTATGGGGAAAGCATGTCCAATGCTTTAGGATGGATGCAAACATTCCTTGTCTGTAATGTGTTTGTTTTTACACAAAGGAGATTTCATTATCACCTTGACTTTCTATTTCATGGCATGACACATCCATTTTCCATACCAAATAACTCTCCATTGATAAAAGTGCACTTATGAAAGCAAGTTTCATCATTATTAACTCTTTTTCCTCTAATTTCTACTTTTTACTAATATTTCTTTTGTTAGTCCTTGCAATCATTTTCTTTTTGAAAAATTATCCTCATGTCAATTTATACCCAATATTTTGAGGGGGCAACCCACCTCCATTATGTTGATCCACTGGGCATGATCTTTATTGTTTGAAACAACACTCAGAATCACATTTTCATAAATAAAAACACTTTCCCAATTTCTCTTAGCTTGCTAGTTTGGTGCTTTTCTCTCAAAACTTTATAAATTGGGCTCAAATTTCTCTCATTTTCTCCTAACCACATCTTTCAAATATTCTCTCTACTATAGTCAATTTTATTTCATTAAGTGATGTAACATACAAAATATTACATTTAAATATGTTATTTTGAAATAGATGTATTTGAAATGTAGGGGGTAAATAAGATGCTCTCCTTTAATCCTTAGATACACCAATGAAGGATCCAAATTGATTAACAACAAAGGAAGGATCAATGCATAAATGAATCAATCATTTGGAAATAAGAGCAAAGAGGAAGATCTTAAATATCCATTTATATATTTGAATGTGTGATAGGTTTAGATAGATTAAGATATTTAATTGAAATGGATACTTGAGAAAAGTACTAACCTTGAAATGTTGCAGATCTAAAGAATGCTATTTTGGGGGGTCTGCACTCAGTTTCTAGAAAATATGAGACCAGATCTGGAATAGAAACACAGAGAGGAACAAAACCCATAAATATTTTTATGTTCTGACATAGTTCCAATTTTGACCCTCAAGTCAATGTCACCACTGACCCAAAATTTCAAATTCTGACCTAGGGCAGAATCAACCTAAAAAGTCTCCGACGGGAAATTTGTTTCCAGATCCTGAAAGTTTTCCAAAAAGGGTATCCAAATTTGCACTCCAATCTTTTATTCTAAACCTGTACCTATAAGAAAAATGGATTTGTTTGTTGGGGGGAGGGGTTTTCCTTGGTCAAACCTCAGTTTTGGAATTAACCTCAAAGTATAATTGAAATTTCATAAGTAAAACAAAGTAAATGAACAAATTCACCTTGCTTGTAGAAGCCCTTGTGGCAGATTTGAATCCGTAGATCCACAAGTATGCATGCACCAAATGGATGTAGAATGTAGAATGTAGATTGTAGGATGTCTCCAATCAATTTCTTGTAGAACTTCAACACCAATCTCGAATGGATCTTTGGATAGGAAGAGGCTTGGAGGAATGTGGATGGAGAAATCTTCAACAAGAGGGCTCCATGGAGCTTGAATCCTTCAATGGCCACCAATGGATCTTCTTGATGAATTGAGTTCTTGAGAAGTGCTTGAATGCTTAAGAATGGATCAATACTTCAATGTCTACTTGACTTGCTTCAAATATTGCTTCTTCACCTTTGGATCTCACTCTTTAAGTCTTAAGTTCTTGTGATTATGCTTGATGATGGTTAGAGAAAATGAGAGGAGAAAGCTCCCTTATAAATGAAACTAGGGCAAAATCTTCTAAATAGGCCTACATAGGAGAATTAAATTCCAATTTTACCTATACCCATAGAAGAGGACCTATATTAAATATAATTTAAGATTCATTGTTCTAAAGACCAAAATAGCCGACCTGGAAGCGTGAATTAACTCTTTCCAATGCCCAACATCCAAAAAATTTAGAATTATAGAATTTGAACCCTAGGTCAAAAAAAGGCCAATTCTAACCTAGGTCAAGGTCAAGGTTGACCTTGACCTTGACCCAAAAAGGTCAACCTTGACCTTAAGGTCAAACTCCCAATTTTTCAGTTTGGAGTGTCAGAAATAAGATGGAAAAAGTGGAAATGGGGTAGAACAGGGGGGAAAAGCCAGATCCAAGTCAGGGACCCATTCAAGGCACTTGACATGACTCCAAACCACATACATGAAAGGCTAAACCAGTCTACAATGGAATTTCTTTCATTTTTTGACTATACATTTAGCCCCCACTTTAGCAAGAGTATGGACTCGACGCAAACTCTTGGTAAAGGAGATCATAAAGAACAAATAATCTTATTGAAATCAAAAGGGACAAAGGAATCCTCAAGCCCCTAGGGGCTTAATTCTTTATGAAACCTAAGATCACAATAAGAGAGACATCACTAGTTAAGGAGAAAGAGAGGGTGTGATTACCTCACCTAATGAGAACTTATGTCCCATTGTGAATCACATAAGGAAACAATGCAACTAGAAAGTTGGAGTTGAACCGCCTAGTGAATGTGGCTACTCACTAGTCAACCCATCAGGGAGATCCATTCTTAAGGACACCTTTTGACCTTAAGGGATCAAAAAATTGTAAATTGAAACTTGGAGGGATCAAGAGATCTGTGTAAATTTAAACTGGAGGGATCAAGAGATCCTATAAACTAAAATATCCATGCTTTAAGGATTAGTCTTTAATCCATAAAGGGAAAAAGTTTTAAGTTTTTGAAAATATTTTGAATGTGCGTGTGTACAAAAAGTGAGAAGAGTGTATGCCCCCAAGTTAAAGTCATTGCTAACACTTTAACAGGAGCAATGGATTTAACAGAAACATAAATAACTCTACTGATTACATTTCCACTACGAGATGCCCCCAAATGAAGACAAATCAAGGGAAATATCACATAAACATACAAAGAACATAGAAGGGATCTACCTACTGTGGGGTTAGTATGATCATAAGATAACATGTATATATAGATATGATATTATTACAAATTAATTTACATCATTCCCCAAAGAAAGTAGAACTACAATCACAATGGAGGAAAGAAAAATCAAGAGTTATGAAGAAGATTCTTTTCGGACCACAACATGGAGACCAAAAAGAATCAGTGCTACCATGTCACAGATCCAAGTGGACTACACAAGGAAAACATTTACGAATAATAGCGCAAGTACAACATAACATGAAAACAACATATAGAAGAGTAAAGATACATATAGAGGAATTATACAACAGGTTTGATTCCTTTATCACCTTGCACCAACAAAGTAACAAGGGTCATATAAAAGAGTGATCTAACAAACACATTATGGGAGAAGCATAGTACATCATGCAAACACACAAAGGACTACCATGAAGGATAAGCCAATCAAGTGCATCACCTACTCTCCCCATATTGGTTTATATCATTTAGGGAAGGTGGGTAACTCGCAAGAGGGACTATATCTAATACAGTAGAAATAATAGCCAGTTCCAAACAAGGATCCTCTTGAGAATTGTGTTGCTTGATACTAGGTGTAATTATCAATTGAGTTGAAAGCATATGAGGTAAATCAATATCTATATGTTCTGAAATACTACCTATTGGGAGCACACTTAGACATGCAAACGTTAGAGATATAAATCATTTAACTACACTAACATGTCTAAAAGCATACTACAAGAAAACAAGGAACCCCATCACAACCTCCAATGAGCTGAACAAGGGCACCCACTGCCTTGTTGATTTGCTCTTAGATAATTATGTGGGTGTTATCTCCCAACACAATACTAAAATCCCACTTTAAAATGCATGAAAATGATAAGCTAATCACTCAAGAACAAGTATAAGGAACTTGTCTCAAGCTTTCACCATTAATGAAAATGAAACACTAATGCTAAGATGAAGATTAAATGACTAAGCTAAGATGATATGAAAGATTCAAAGAAACTAGATTAATTCTATGATTAAGCATAAGATGTGATTTCTAAATGAAATAAAAGCATAAAAACATGAATTATTAGCTAAGAATTCAAAATCTAAACTAGCATGATAACAATGCATAAATGAGAGATGATTTGCTCTTGACAATGACCTCTATTTATAGATTTTTTGGAGGAGAGAGAGGGCTTGAATGAGGTGAAGCTCATGTGGCATCCACATAGGTGCCACATGAGGGACACATAAGCCATGCAAGAAGCCAACTTTTCTCACACATGTGTGAGCAACTTTTGATGTGATGGGTCAAGGTGTACTTAAAGTATACATGTGAAGGATCTTGTAAGAAGTGTAAGGGTTTTTGTCCAATAAAACACTTTTAGAAAGTGTAAGAAAGTGTCATCGAGGTTGCAAGAAAATTTTTTGGCACCAAATTATTATTTGGAAAAGTTAATTTTTGTAAATTTTCTCACACATGTGTGAGAAAATAATTAGGACTAATATGTGTAGGAATCAAGAAATTAGCCTAATTAACCTTAGTTAATTAGTAAGTAGGTCTATTTGGTGAGAGTGATGTGAGGTAGGGTAGGATCTAGGTTCAAATTATTTTAATTCAAATTAGATTTAGATTAATTATGGTTTAGTAGAATTAAGTTATGTGGAGGAATAAATAAATTAAAATTTATTTAAAAGAGATTAACGAGGGAAATGTCTATAAATAAGATTTAATACATTAAAGGTGATGGTATTTAAATTAAATTTAAATACTAAAGAAAGTGAATCATATTTAATTAAATAAATAGAAGATATTAAAAATATAATTAATTAATTAAAATTAATTATAATTCTATGGGAATATTAATTAAATTAATATAAGGACGGTTTTAGATGTCTACATTTTGCCCCTTTTTGATGTGACGTCAGAAGTGGCATTGCATCAAAGAAAAGAAAATAAGATGCCCCAGAAAGGTCAAGAAAACCTAAGGCAACGAGAATGGAAGAGTGTGCCCCCTCGAGAAAATAATAGGAAAAAATAAAATTTTCTCAAAAAAGCCAGGGAAAGAGGGAAAGAAGAACAATTGGATGGCGTGTCCAAAAGAAATAGAGGAAAAATGGGGACCAGAGTGGGAAACAGGGAGAAGGTGTTATGCCCTGTATCCCCGTCCCTACATTTTGTGTGCAAAATGTTGGGTCCCCCTTTTTTCTTTTTCCTGCTTTTGCTTTGCGGGCTTTGCCTTGTCTTCCTTTTCCTTTTATTTTCTTTCTCTGAGGTTTTCTTCCCCAGCGTGTCATTTTGTTCATTTTCTGTCTCCAGGACTTCAGTCCCGGAGGTTGCCTTTTGTTGGGAACCGGATTCCGGACTCCAGGATTTTTCATCGTGTTGTTCTTAGGAATATCATCACAAGGAATCTCCGGGCCCAGAGTCCAGAGGTTTTTCCTGTCCGGAGGTCGCCGGAAGGCGGAGGATTGCCTTTTTACCGTGGGTATAAATGGGTCTTATCTGTCACTTTCACACTTACCGCGATTAAAACCTTCGAGTACTTAGAGCAAATTAGAGTGATTTTAAAGCGATTAACAGCGCGTTTGCAGAGAATTTGTGATAATCAAAGCTTAACACCTTCTGTGTTCTCAGGCAATTGCGAGTGCTTCGTGGTGGTGATTCTGACAGTTTGACAACTCGAGCTCCCATGGTAATCTACCCTTTCTTCCACCTTCTACAATTTTAGGTTGGTGCTTCTGCCTTTCCCCCTCTCTGCTTTGCTTCTGCTTGCTGGTTTTGCTTCAGTTTTCATTTCATTTTTGTTTGTCTGGTTGTGCTTTGCTTCTCTGTGTTTCGTCTGGTTCGGTCCTTTGTTTCTGGTTTTTGCCACCCGTTGGTGGGTCGGCTCTGCTAGAGGGTCGTCCGCCCTTTGTGTAGAAGTTGTCTTTTTGTAAATAATGTAAAGTTTGTAAACAGCGTAAATAATGTAAATGGTTGTATATATTTATTTTTGCTTTGTTTGGTTTTCCTGCGGACGTCGTCCTCACGTTGTATATTCATGTATATATGTATTATAGTTGTAAAACCCCTATATATCTCCTTCTATTCTCTATATATATCCCTCAACCTTGTGTATATCCTTCTGGGTAACTCGACATGCTGGTCGAGTCGCCTTTGCTTCTGGTTTTCACCTTTGAACTCGCTTTCGAGGCAGAAAACCACCTGTTTGAAACTCGGCTCTCGACCGGTTTCAAACAGGAAGTTTTCTCTCTCCTCCATCAAGGCTATCAAAACCTCATTTATGTCCCATGCATGCAATCAATTCCAGCCAAGTGGCTTTCCCTTTTCGCGCATTTGGACAGTTGGCTCCGCCGTCATCGCCATCACATCTATTTAATGCCAACGCATGTGGCATCCACATGGGCTCGACAACTTGCCTTTTCATACATCTTTACTCACAGTTCTTTCTCCGGGCTTTAGGCCTCTTACCACCGTCCATCCTGTGTCTTTGCCAGGTGTGACAAAATTCCCCAGACCCAGATATGTTGATACTTTAAGTTTATGCTGTGTTTTTCTTTTCTGGTTATCTTTACATGATACTAACTTTTCAGGAAAAGCAAACACCACGGTGATAAGATCTTCGGACCCTGGAGTAACTATTTTATTTTAATAAAAATATTATGACGGTCACTTTGTCTTGCAGGTTCCCAAACTTCATCTTCCAAATATGTCAGAAGCGTCTGCATCATCTCCTCCCGAAAGTCCAGAACTACCCACAGCGACGGAGACCAGGGAAGCTATAAAATCTAAGATGGAGAGGGACCTGGAGAAACTGCCCCTCACCATGAAGTTCATGCAGAACAACATCATTACGGGCTCAAAGATTGAGTCCAAGGTTAAACTCATAACTGACAACAGCGTCAAAACGTGGGCAGAGATGCAAGCCTTAGTAAAAGTAATGCACATCCAACGACAAGCTGGGGATCAATTAGCAATCAACGTCAGAGGTTCCGGGATCCTCCGGGCAGCCTTCTTTCCATGCTCCATGCAATCCCCGGAGCTTATTCTAACACTGGCCACCAACTACAATTCTTCCGTTCGGGCCATCATGCTTGCGGCAACAGAATCTACAGGATACCCCACTCCACTGGTGTCCCTCAACCCAAACACATTCCGAGCGGGATTAGGAATCCCACAATTCGACAGAGCCACAGTGGTTACAAGGGCTGATGCCTTAGACCAATTTACTCAACTAGAGGATGCTGCTCGGGTGTATATGAATACCCACTGGCTCAAGGCCCCGAAGAGGGACCCAAAGAGAATGAAGATAGAAATCCCCCGCTCTGAATTCAAGGAGAGCATCCAGATGGGGATAATAGCATTATCCTGGGTATTTGGGCAACCCTCCGCCCAAGATTTTGCAAAATGGATGTACTATTTTCTCCTCGGCATCTCCACCAAGGGAGAATTCTTTGACTGGGCCGTAATAATCTCTAATCACATCGACTCTTAGTTCCTCTAGGTGGAGAGGAAAAAGAAGTTCTATATGTCTTCTTACATTTTATGGGCCCTAGCCCAGTAGAGGCCCCATTCTAACAGCCTACTTAAAGATCGTGTGCTCGAGATGGGCCCGGAATAAAAAGTGTCGTGGGACCATTTCCCACAAATTCAATGGGAGGCTAGCTTCCCCAGTTTCTACCGAGTAAATGATGCGTTCATTTACTACCATCTGCTCACACCCACCCGGGATGCCAGATACCTCCTGTCCACTAAGGCGATGAAGTTAGTTAGTAGCTATGGGCACTACTACATTTAGTTCCAGTAGCATACGTACATTAGGGTCGCCGGCTTCTCTGGGAAACCCTACTTGTTGCCCAGGCACTGCAGGGACAAGATTGTGCTGCTGGAATATTGCAGACAAATGATGGAATTGCATACCTTCTTTGCCCTTAATAAGGTCCCCAATGTGTCATTCCCAATCACCTATGGTAACTACACCTACAGTCTGGCCACCGCGAAGGAGGCAGACAAAGAGCTAAAAAGTTATAACTTGCAGGAATTCTATTTGGCGCGAAAGAACTTTGATCCGCATGGAAAAATAGCAACGGTAATGCCCCGGGCTTCGGAGCCCCATCAAATACACATGGAGGACTTCTGGGAAGATTGCCAAGATGATGTGGATGTGCGAAGCTGGCATTACATCAGAATGATAGCCAAAATGATGCAGGATCTGAAGCTCTGGAGATTCCCTCCAGGATTTTCTGACGCCGCCCCCACCATAGATCCCTAGTACAAAGAAAAGGGGATCGATAAAATGGCACTTCCGGCAATGGATTGGGCCGCTCAGGAGGGGCCCACAATTGAGGACTTCACTCGGGATGTGGTCGAGCGAAGTCACACCTATTTTAAAAGGGTATGCCTTGGGAGTATGCATCAAGCTCCCCGACCGACACTAAAATTAGCACCACCGCCAGTACCAAGATTGACCCTGGGGGTTGGGACTTCTTCACAAGGTGCAGACAAGGGAAAGGGAATAGCTACAACCCCCTCAGCGTAAGAAGTACCGATACAAGAACAGATCAAGCAATCTGTGGTAGCCTCCTAGCAGATGAGGGAGCAGTTAATAACAAGGCTGGCCACTCCCCCGCTCATGGCCGGACCAATTCATCCTCCATCCTCCCCGTCGCTGGCAGCCTTAATGGTCAAGGCAACAGGGGTGGATCCCATGGAGGCAGCAACAATAGAAGATGCGGGGCCACCTTTGGTCACCTGGAGGAAGAGAAAGCATATCAAACAGCCCAAGGTAGAATCGGCCCCAGTGGCGTCCCTCCCCCGAGAAGTGGAGATCCTTTCTTCCAGTTCCCCAGAATCGGAGAAAGAAGCAGAGCCAACAGAGGTCCCAACCAGTCCCCCTCCTGAAGAAGAGTTCAATGTATTTACGACCGATGAGTTCAGGAATTTACAGGAGGGCGACACACAAGAAGAGATGGAAGTCCCGGAGAAAGAACAAGAGGCTGCGGACCAAGAGGACTTGGAAGAAGAACCTGCACAAGAGTAAGGGCAGGAAACAGAAAAAAAAGAGCCAGAACCAGAAATTATCTCCGGGGCTCCAGAAATACAAGGTCCAGGAGTGGACCAACTAGAGCTAGGCAAACAAATGGCATCTGCTGGGGGACCTGGACCTGGATCTTTAGGAATAACTATAAACCCAGCCGCCACATTCCCAAGGCCACTCCCGGGGGAAACCTCCGGGTAGGTTATCACAGCGGCCCAAACTCTGAATCTCGGCCCGATACCTCCCCTACTGCCAATAGAAGAAGAAGCCCTGGCAGAAAAAGAAGAAGAGGAGCAGCTTGAAGAGGAAATCCCCGAAGAAGCCTACCAAGGTCCAGACCTAGTAATAGACATATGGGATAAGGCTGAGGAGATGCAGGTTGACAAAGAGAATATTGATGTAGAAAAGGTTGAGGCAGGGAGGATAGATGAAGTCCTCATCAGAGGGGAGCAATAGAAACAGGACACCGGGAGAGAATCAGGAGAACAGATTCTGACAGGAAGGCCACCTCTCCCACCTTAGTGGCTTGTGGAGAGAAAAAAGAGAAAAGCTCAGTCGGCTCCGGTGATTCCTCTCTCCCTGGCCAAAATGATGGCCCAAGTTCAGGCCCCGCTGAAAGAAAAGAAAGCCCAGACAGTTCATACTCTGCGAACTGGGCCAGGCGGAGAGATAGTTGTCGTTGTAGCAACACCTCCCCCAAACACCGATGAAGCAACCGTAGACCCCGCAGACTACAATGTTGCAAAGGTATCCTTGGGTAAAAGAGGAAAGCAGGGTGAGGTGGACTTTCTTAAGGAGGCAGCAAGGGCAGTTGAAGCCCGATACAAAAAGGAGGCCCAGAGGCTCAAGGCCGAGAAAGAGAAGAATGCAAACCTTATGGGATTGCTTACCGAGCTGTATAGACCCATCAATGCCGCCCCTCCAGAGACCTCCACATCAGAGGAATTACCGCAGAGTGACATAGACTCCCTACGAGTAATGAAAAAGAAGGCCCAAGCAATCGATGAATGGGTCACCCTACAAATAGGAAACACTCGGCGTTTCCTAGCATCCACTCTCCCGGACTTGTACATGGCCTGAAAAGTTATTCACCAGGCACAAACACTTATTGAGCAGTGGGAGAGTGATGCCAAAAATTATCAGGCATGGAAGGTAGAGCTCGAAGAGCTCCTCACCTTGGGAGAGGACATGATTTCTGAATCTAGAATTCTGGGTGAGGAATCATTTGATTTTGTAAGGATTCAGCATGCCAGACTTGACCTCACATTGGAGG
>MU223248.1:305551-326731 GCA_018584345.1 Thuja plicata
ATTTCTGAATCTAGAATTCTGGGTGAGGAATCATTTGATTTTGTAAGGATTCAGCATGCCAGACTTGACCTCACATTGGAGGTAACCAAGAAACTGGTAGAGTCCTTACAAGAGAAGGTACACAATGTAAAATATCCTTCTAATTTATTCAATTCTTATGTAATAAATATTTCTGGGCCTGATCCCCTTAGTACAGATACGCACACCCCTGAAGATTCAGTTTTGGGGAGTTTTGATGAAATAATGCAATCCCGATACCAATCCCCAGAGGGGATAGATGGGGCCCAAATGGAAAAATTAACCAAAATGATACTTAAGGGCCGTGACGCGGCAAGGATGGCGGATGAATTTAAAGAAAATGTTCTAGAGCTGGGGGAACAAGTTGAAGTAGCCAGGCACAGAAGGGCCAGCCTGAAGAGTGTAGATGAAGATGACATTTCCTGCCTCCTTTAGGCCTTCAATGATAACAAGCAACATTTATCTTTCTCCGGAGGCCGGGAAAAACTCACATTGAGTATTCTTTATTCTTTTTGGGATGTAAGTTCCCGGATCCCGGAGTCCCGGATCCTGGAGTCTCAGATCCAAAATTTTGTGTTCTTTAAAGTGATCCGTGTCCCGGTCCCCGAGGCTGACCGGTCACATTGAGAGGTGGTTAATAAGACTGTTAGAAGGTAGTTGGGCACATCAAGAGGCGTTGGCTCGGCAGTTGGTCTTCTGACAGGGTGGTCTTCTTGAGGTGCCGTTCGAAGGTATATCTGGCACATTGAAGACAGGGCACCGCATTTCCCATTTATGAGGCATGTAGCCTCGGTCCTTGAGGGACCTACTTTCTTCTTTCTCCTCTCTGGCTCTCTTCTCGAGACTGATTCTTTCGATGTATATTCTTATCTTATTCTTCTGACATGACAGACCTATTCCATCTCCAAGTCTTTTATAGGGTGGCGCAGGTAGTACCGGCCCCCAGATATTGTATTTTATTAAAGTATGATGTAAATAGGGTTAGGGTTAGCAAAGAGTTGTATTAATTGGCAAATCAGCCCGTTTCCAAGGGTCGGTGAAATTGATGATTTTGTTTTCCATAGCAATAGCGAAGTAATTTCTGGTTTTAGTTGCAGAGCACAATGCTCCATTGTTCTGTTCTTGGTAGTTAGATGCTCCCCTAGAGTCGCCATTGTATCACGCACCAGTGCTCGCTAGACTGAATATTAATGAAGAAGGAAGGATTCTTGGCAATGATGTTGTCGGCACTCTTGCTTCTGAGTTAATGGTATTTCATATTTTAATGTTCTGTATGTCTTTTACTCTGGTATGTTAAAGTAGATTAACGAACTCTTTCCTCTTGCTACTGATAAAATGCTAGCTGATGGTTATGTATTTCTTCAGTATTTAGTGTAGTTTATCAGAGTATCATCGATGTTCTGGACATTTCAACATGATTGTAGTTAGATGAAATACTTCTAACCCTGCAGGATCTTTTTCGCTTTATTTTCTAAGTGTAGAATGCCCAGGAAAACCCTTACTTTGATCGAATCTCCGGAGATGATGAGTTGAAGAAACCAGCTATCCCCCCCTCGAAAACAATCACCTCTCCCAACCGAGCCCCGCACCATCGTGACCCAACACCCAGGTGCTTGAAGGCCCGGAGGATTTATTTCCCCCGGACAGCCTTTGCAGGCGGAGTTGGCCGATTTTCCTGGAACCTGGTGACAACTTATGACTGTTGGCGGACCCAGTCAGCAAAACCCCATCAACAGAAAATGGTGCTAGAAGGAGGACATGAGCTCATCCCCTTCCAGAGATTCTAATTTTACATCTTTTGAGGGTTCCCCGAGTTGTAGTTTTAAGAGGCAAGCCTTCAGCGGGATTGGGTCTTTTTCCCCAGCTAAATTTGAAAGAGTTCTTAGGTCTGCCCTGAATCGCAAAAAGTTTGTCGAAATCGAGCCCCCTGCTCGAAAGAAACAGACCTCTAAAGTCCTACCAGCCACTATTGTCTGGGGATCTACCATACCACCAAATACCCAAACTCCCTAGATAATCCTGGGAACTAGTACCCAAACTACCCAACATATAGTTCCCCCAATGGCTGCATATTTTGAAAACACTGGGTCCCCAATGGGAACTTTTCTGGGCTTGACCAATGATTTACCCTCTCACCCGAAGAAGATCTGCTTGCGATATGAGCACTTAGGCTCACGAACCACAGAAGAACACTTACAGGCATACAAAGATGCCATGAATTGACACTGGATCTAGCATGAGGATGTTGTGACCCGCGTGTTCCCCCTGTCCCTAAGACAAAGCGAGTTGAACTGGTACCTTAACCTGCCTGCCAACTCCATCAACACTTGGCAGGACATGGAGGATGCCTTCTTGGCTGCCTTTCGCGTGCATGTGGACCTAGCCTGGTCCCACAGCCAGTTCATCTCCATCAGAAAGGAACCCAATGAACCTCTTGCAGCATTCAACCATAGGTTCCAACGCGCCCTAAAGCGGTGCACGGGTCCTTTTATCCCATCTCCAGACGTAACCATACAGACCTATCTTAATGCGATGGACCCTTTTGTTGCCACTCTCCTTTGGAAAACAACCACCCTGGGTGACCGAGATACCTTGGCAAAAGTCTACAACCTAGCCCTAGAGCTGTCCCGCGGTCTCAACAAATCCCCAAGCGGGATTTGATAGAACACACTTTTTAACACGATCCCCAACGGAACTGCATATGCCAGGGGATACAACCCCAATCTGGCAATAGGTGCCCCCTTGATGGTGATGAATCCTTCGCCACCTATGATAGACTAGCAGGCACGGTATGTTTATCCTACCCAGACCCAAGTCACACCGGGTCTGGAAGTCTTCCCTTGGAATCATCCGCAGAAGACATAGCAGACTCAGACACAACCGTTTGGAGTGCCATTCTTCCAGTCATCCGTGGCTAGGGGATTTCCGCCCTCGACTCTGGCTAATCCTACTGCCTTCCCGAGAAACCAGCAACAACAATAGCCATCACATTGTGACACTAACACTCAGTTGATCGCCGAGGTCGAATCCCTCTGGTGAATGTTGTCCACTCTGACTATGGACATGGGCCAACTGAAGGCGGGGTCCTACGTGTAACAGAATTCAAATTCTCAGAGGGGGAACATTTTTTTTGGCCAACGAAACAACAATGCCGGAGGAAGGAACTTCAACAATGGGTCTAGGCCCAATCAACAACAGTGGAACAATAACGCAAACACCGGAGGCCCACCTCCAAACCAAAACACCAACCAAAATGGTGCTAGACCATCCCATTTTACACTAGTTGTGGACTTCTAGCCCATGACTAACTGGTGTAGGTTGCACGATACTGGTTCGCACAATGAGGTAAATTGTGCCACCCTAGAGAAGGTCATCATGATCTCCTAGCTGGACAGGCAATAGTCGCACGATGCTACTCCCCCAGAGCCTCCTGTCCAAGAAACAACCCACAGTGCCTTCACTTGTGATACCATCTTCTTCGGAACCTCTGGGGAAGATGAGGAAGAATCTGAATTGCAGGGATTCTTTGATGAATCTATCCCACCCTTTGAGGCCAACGCCTTTACTAACCCACAGACTCCATACAACACTCAGAGTCAGGCTGGTAAAGGACCCACTTACACGCCCACACCTCCTATCAAAGATACTCCTCCTCCCCAGAATAATGTAACTGATTGACCCATGCCTCCAAAAGGTCCTAGCTCTAATCAAGCAAAATATCTCACGGGGGAAAATTGCCAGTTCCCAGGAGGAAGATTTGACATTATGAAGGCGTTAGAGCAGACCACCACCTCCATGACCTTGATGGAGGTTTTTTTGAACTGTCCTGAGTAGAAGAAGTCTCTTCTGAAGCTCTTAGGGAACCCAGAAGCTATCAGCCGCCCACCCAAGACTGTCTCCTTCAAAGATGCTAATGCGGCACCCTTCCGTGGAAACAGTGAGGATCCTCCCTTCTTACTAGGCCTGAACATACACGGTAAGAAAATACATAATTTCCTAGTAGATTCTGAAGCTTCAGGTAACATCATGCCCTTGTCCATTTTTCAGAAGCTCAAATTCCACCCTACCCCATCTAACGGTGTAGTGATCCAGCTGGATAAGACAGCTGTAAAAATGGTGGAGGAGTTGAAGAACGTCAGGATACATCTTATCCAGGACCCCAGGATAGCCAGCATCATTGATATCCAAGTGGTGGACATCCCTGAGACTTACGGGATGTTGTTAAGTCAGAATTGGTCTAAGTCATTAAATGGCTACTTTTTGACCGACTTCACCCACTTATGGCTTCCATGGGAAGGAGAATCCAATAGGATCTGGGTCGAAAGAGAACCCCGGATGAAATAGGCCCTTACCGAAGTTGGGAGGGTCAATGAAGTCTTTTTCTCCGAGACTTCTCTGGGGGTGTACAAACCTTTTGAAATTTTAACATTTGATTTCATCCCCAGAGAAGATCCCGCCATGCTGCAAAGAGCACAGGACTTAGAGGAAAAGGTGAGAGTTGAAGTTAACTCTTGAGATGCCACAGCAACCCTTGCCACACTTCTGTCTGACACTTGGTGCCGAGTACACTACCAGAAACATTCAGAACTTGAGTGTGGGCCATGTCTTTCGATCGCTAATCGGCACCTTGATACCCTCCGTAACAAACAACATGCAACTGATTCCCCGGGACCTAGTGTCCCTGCAGGATGTGCTCCTTTGGCACCATCCCCCGAAGAATCCCAAACCCAAACTCCAGAGGAAAATTCCACTTTCACGCCGGCAGTCTGGGAGGAAATCCCCAAGTCTCCTAGCGATAATCCAAAGAAAACTCCCACTCCCCAGCCCCAGATTACAAACAATGACTTATGGACCCTTAAGTTCGATGGGTCAAGATCCAAATAGGGCTATGGGGTCAGGGTAGAATTAATCAACCCACAAGGGAAATCCTTCCTCGCGTCCTACAGGCTATAGTTTAACTGTATGAACAATGTCACGGAGTATGAGGCTTTGGTCCTTAGACTCTTATTCGCACTAAGGAAAGGTATCACCCGCCTCTGGGCTTTGGGTGATTCAGAGTTGGTTGTTAAACAAATCCGGAGTCAATATACATGTCATGACAAAAGGATGGCCGCATACCGCAACCAGGCTTGGAGCCTTATCGAATATTTTGATTCCTTTGGCATTGACCTCATTCCCCAACGACAGAACTATGTCCCGGACACCCTTGCCATTTCTGCCAGCACACTTGAGCCAATGGCCAGCTTGCGACTCTGGAGATTTTCAGTTGAGATGGTCCCCGCCCCATCCATTCTAGACAATGTTACCCACTTTCAGGTTTTTGAGGATGACCAACATATCCTGGCCTTCATGGAAAATGTTGGTGTCTTTGAGGACCAGATAGTGGAGGAAGAAGACCACGATGACACTGGACAGGGTGATGAAGACGATGGAATCATGGACCTGCCCACCAAAACCATCCCAAAGGGGATGGTTGCATTGGAATGAATCTTTGACTTGGACCCTCGGGCCCGTGAGAAGGTGTCATCCTCCCATGAGGGAGGAAAGTTTGAAAAAGTTAACATCAGCCAGCCCGGTGAAGAAAAGATCATCCACATCGGTACCTCCTGCTCCCCTGAGGAGAAGGAGAAGATTCTTGCGGTTCTCTGAGAATATATTGATATAATCGCTTGGGGATATGAAGATTTAAAAATGTATGATACATCTATCATGACCCACACTATTCCCCTGAAGCCAGACGCTAAGCCCTTTCAGAAAAAGCAAAGACCGGTCAACCCCCTGATAGAACCTCTAATTCGTCAAGAGGTAGAAAAACTACTGTCAGCCCAGATAATCTTCCCAATCTGGAACACTACGTGGGTTACCAACCTGGTCCCTGTAAGGAAGAAGAATGGCAAGATCCGCCTTTGCATGGATTTCCAGAATTTGAACAAGGTGTCTAAAAAAGATAATCACCCTCTCCCCTCATTGGATGAGGTGTTGCAGATAGCAAATGGATCTCAGATGATGTCCTTCTTGGATGGATATTCAGGATACAACCAGGTCATGGTCAAGTATGAGGATAGAGAGAAAACAATGTTTACCACCAAGTGGGGAATGTTTGCGTACAGGAGAATGCCCTTCAGTTTGATCAATGCAGGGGCTACATTTCAAAAGGCCATGGACATTGCATTCGAGGTCCTTGTAAATTGGTGCATAATCATCTACATGGATGATTTGACCATGTTTTCCCAGGATAGGCGTGATCACCCCGCCCACCTCGCTCAGATCTGGGAGAGGTGTCGCCAGTATGGAATATCCCTCAACCCTAAGAAGTGCATATTCGGGGTCACCGAGGGGAAGTTGCTCGGGCATATAGTCTCTAAGAAGGGTATATCCATTGACCCTGATAGAGTTGAGGATTTGCTGAATCAGCAGATGCCTGGCAGCAAGAAAGAAATGCAGTCCTTTTTCAGAAAAATCAACTTCGTACGACGATTCATCACGGGATTCGCAGAAATAGTTAAACCACTCAATGAGATGATGAAAAAGGATACCAAAATTGAGTGGAGTTTTGAAGCAAAAAAGGCGTTCACCCAGATTAAACAGACGATAACAAAGG
Organism: Thuja plicata; assembly: GCA_018584345.1. Lineage (NCBI taxonomy): Eukaryota > Viridiplantae > Streptophyta > Pinopsida > Cupressales > Cupressaceae > Thuja > Thuja plicata. The sequence goes on from MU223248.1 coordinate 312,171, forward strand.
CGCCTGACTGGCTAGCCCAGACTATTCCCTCCCATTTTACATATACTCATTTGCTTTGTCACATTTTGCTGTGGTAGTGTTGACCCAAAAGGTTGAAAGGGAGGAATGACCAATAGCTTTCATGAGTTCCCCCTTCAAGAATGCCAAAGTCTGGTATTCGTCACTAGAGAAATAGGCCTTTGCTCTAGTTCACGCCGTGAAGAAATTCTGGCATTATATTCTCCGAAGCAAAGTGCATGCTATTATCCTGGACCAGGTCGTCAAATCTTTGCTGATGCAAAGTGAATTGGGCGAGAGACGGGGGAAATGGATGGCCATCCTCCAAGAATATGACTTAGAAATGTAGCCCATGAAAATTGTCCGGGGCCAAGGACTAAGTCGGGCGATGGCAAAGGAGACTCCCTGCATATAATGTCAGACTTACACGGTGGAGTCCATCACCCAAGACCCATGGTATACCGATTTGATATATTTGTTACTAAATAAAAAATGTCCGGAGGGGTTGCCTCCCCATAAACGCTGCGCCCTGCGAATGAAAAGCGCACACTTCATGATCAAAAAATCTGTGCTTTACCACAGAAATTATGAGGGGGTGTACCTCCGGTGCATCGACAAAGACCAAGTTGTAAGAATAATTGACGAATTCCACAGACAGTTTGGAACAGGGCATGGTTCAGCCGACGCCACTGCCCATCAGATCCTTCGGGCTGGATACTATTAGCCCTATGTCTTCAAAGATGTTTATGCTCATGTTAGGAAATGTCATAATTGTCAAACTGCAGCACATCGCAAGCATAACCCGGCTATGCCTCTACAACCAGTCTATGAGGCTAGACCCTTTGCCTAATGGGCATTTGACTTCATCAGGGAGATCAGCCCCAACTCGTCTGCCAACCACCGATACATCCTTACTGCTACTGATTACTGCACTCAGTGGTCTGAAGCCATACCTAGTAAGAACAACACAGTGGACGTAGTTATCAAGCTCTTGGAAGAAAACATCGTCACACAGTTTGGAATGCCCTTCGCTTTAGTATGTGACAATGGTCTGGCATTTTCTTTGGCACAGTTACTTGAATGGACCTACAATCAGAAGATCACACTGAAGTTCTCCAGCAACTATTATCCCCAGGGAAACAACATTTCTGAATCAACAAACAAGAATTTTCTCGAAGTGATCAAACACCTGTCAGAACAAAATCCCTGGGATTGGCATCAAAAGCTGAAATTCGCCCTCTGGGCAGATTGCATTCATATTAAGGCTGCCTTGGGAACATCACCATTCCACCTAGTTTATGGCCAGAACCCTGTATTCCCAGTCAATTTACAGATCCCAGTATTATAGTTCATGTAGGAATTCAACAACAGGGACAACATCATGGAGGTTCGGCTCTTGAACCTGGTGCGAATGGAAGAACAGAGAGATGCAGCTCTTGAACATTTCGTGCGTCATCAAGCAGTGGTAAAGAGATGGTTTGACAAAAGAGGCCAATATAAAGCTTTTCAGATCTCAGATTTGGTCCTGTTGTGGGACAAGGCCCGGGAGAAGAAAGGGAAGCATACCAAGTTCCAGCGGCTCTGGCTCGGACCATACTTGATCTCAGAAATCTACGGGGCAAATACTTACCGCCTCAATACTTTGACTGGGGAACTTGTCGCATTGCCTATTAATGGGAAGTTTCTCAAACACTATTTCAAATGAGGGTAAGTTGGTCCAAAGTTGTATTATATGTAAAGCTTTTCGCTTGTAAATAGTTCCCTCCAGGTGCCTCATGCGAGGTACCCTTCCTTCTAGATAGTCTTATCGACTATCCTCCGGGGCAGTCCCCTTTTGTTGTTTTTGTTTTCGCTTTTGGTTTTCTTGTGGTCCCAGTGTTTTGCTCCGTCTCACAGGGATTGGAATGCTTCACATAGCTCTGGCCTCTGGGGAAATTTCTACAACATGGTGAAATTTAGAATTTATCTTTAGCACGATGGAATCGACCCGGTCTCCGGGGCTTGTTTCACGGGTTATGGCACATTTTGAGGAATCTTTATTGGGTGTTCTCTCTGAAAATCTGGCAATCAGTGAACAAAATAATAATTCAAGGAACAAGTAATCGGACACACTGAGGGTAGATCGGTTTTACTCTTTGATTGACCCAGGTTTGAAAATCTAAAGGAATTCTTCCCGGGTCTAGAGTTTTTGTTCCCTCTTCGAACAACCTAAATATAGGTGGATAGGTGAAAGAAGTACCGCCTTTTCCACCCAGAAATAAGCAAAATAAAAAGATGAAAAGTGGGACAAAACTCCGGTCTCCAAGGGAAATGAGCAAATTGATGACTGGTTTGATGTGATTAGTACCTCTTCTCTACTCCTCCCAAAGGTCATCGGCTTGATTTCCTTCCAAAGCACACATGACACCACTGATGAAGGACTATGGACTGACTCCTATGTGGTTGGATTCTCTTGGATATGTTTCCCTTTGCCTATCAGATGCTTCGGGAAGTGGCTTGTTCCAGTTTTTCTAACCAGAGATTCTTTAGTTCTCAAATGTGCTAAGGCATTTGTCCCAGATAGTTGCCATTTGTTATGCCCTGCATCCCCGTCCCTACATTTTGTGTGCAAAATGTTGGGTCCCCCTTTTTGCTTTTGCCTACTTTTGCTTTGCCGGATTTTTCTTGTCTTCCTTTTCCTTTTGTTTTCTTTCTCTGGGGTTTTCTTCCCCGGCGTGTCATTTTGTTGTTTGTTTTCTGTCTCTGGGACTTCGGTCCCAGAGGTTGCCTTTTGTTGGGAACCAGATTCCAGACTCTGGGATTTTTCGTCGTGTTGTTCTTAGGAATATCATCACGAGGAATCCCCGGGCCTGGAGTCTGGAGGTTTTGCCTGTCCGGAGGTCGCCGGAAGGTGGAGGATTGCCTTTTTACCGTGGGTATAAATGGGTCTTATCTGTCACTTTCACACTTACCGCGATTAAAACCTTTGAGCACTTAGAGCAAATTAGAGCAATTTTAAAGTGATTAACAGCGCGTTTGCAGAGAATTTGTGATAATCAAAGCTTAACACCTTCTGTGTTCTCAGGTAATTGTGAGTGCTTCGTGGTGGTGATTCTGACAGTTTGACAACTCGAGCTTCCGTGGTAATCTACCCTTTCTTCCGCCTTCTGTATTTTCAGGTTGGTGCTTCCGCCTTTCCCCCTCTCTGCTTTGCTTTTGATGGCTGGTTTTGCTTCGGTTTTCGTTTCATTTTTGTTTGTCTTGTTGCGCTTTGCTTATCTGTGTTTCATCTGGTTTGGTCCTTTGTTTCTGGTTTTTTCCACCCATTGGTGGGTTGGCTCTACCAGAGGGTCATCTGCCCTTTGTGCAAAAGTTGTCTTTCTGTAAATAATGTAAAGTTTGTAAATAACGTAAATAATGTAAATGGTTGTATATATTTGTTTCCGCTTTGTTTGGTTTTCCCGTGGACATCGTCCCCACATTGTATATTCATGTATATATGTATTATAGTTGTAAAAACCCTGTATATCTCCTTCTGTTCTCTGTATATATCCCTCAGCTTCATGTATATCCTTTCGGGTAACTCGACATGCTGGTCGAGTCGCCTTTGCTTCTGGTTTTCATCTTTGAACTCACTTTCGAGGCAGAAAACCACCTGTTTGAAACTCGGCTCTTGGCCGGTTTCAAACAGGCGGTTTTCTCTCTCCTCCATCAAGGTTGTCAGAACCTCATTTATGTCCTATGTGTGCAATCAATTCCAGCCAAGTGGCTTTCCCTTTTCGCATGTTTGGACAGTTGGCTCCGCCGTCATCGCCATCACATCTATTTAATGCCAACACACATGGCGTCCACGTGGGCTCGACAACTTGCCTTTTCATACATCTTTACTCATAGTTCTTTCTCCAGGCTTCGGGCCTCTTACCACCATCCATCCTGTGTCTTTGCCAGGCATGAAAAAATTCCCTAGACCCGGATATGTTGATACTTTAAGTTTATGCTGTGTTTTTCTTTTCTGGTTATCTTTACATGATACTAACTTTTCAGGAAAAGCAAACACCGCGGTGATAAGGTCTCCGGACCCCGGAGTAACTATTTTATTTTAATAAAAATATTCTGACGGTCGCTTTGTCTTGCAGGTTCCCAGACTTTGTCTTCCAAATATGTCAGAAGCGTCTGCATCATCTCCTCCCAGAAGTCAGGAACTACCCACAGCGACGGAGACCAGGGTAGCTATAAAATCTAAGATGGAGAGGGCCCTGGAGAAACTGCCCCTCACCATGAAGTTCATGCAGAAGAATGTCATTACAGGCTCAAAGATTGAGTCCAAGGTTAAACTCATAACTGACACCAGCGTTAGAACGTGGGCAGAGATGCAAGCCTTAGTAAAAGTAATGCACATCCAGCAACAAGCTGGTAATCAATTAGCAATCAACGTCAGAGGTTCTGGGATCCTCTGGGCAGCCTACTTTCCGTGCTCTGTGCAATCCCTGAAGCTTATTCTAACAGTGGCCGCCAACTACAATTCTTCCGTCTGGGCCGTCATGCTTGCGACAATAGAACCTACGAGATACCCAGCTCCACTGGTGTCCCTCAACCCAGACACATTTCGGGCAGGATTAGGAATCCCACAATTCGACAAAGCCATAGTGGTTACAAGGGCTGATGCCTTAGACCAATTTACTCAACTGGAGGATGCTGCTTGGGTGTATATGAATACCCACTGGCTCAAGGCCCCGAAGAGGGACCCAAAGAGAATGAAGATAGAAATGCCCCGCTCTGAATTCAAGGAGAGCATCTAGATGGGGATAATAGCATTATCTCGAGTATTTGGGAAACCCTCTGCCCAGGAGTTTGCAAAATAGATGTACTATTTCCTCCTCGGCATCTCCATCAAGGGAGAATTCTTTGACTAGGCTGCAATAATCTCTAATCATGTCGACTCTCAGTTCCTCCAGGTGGAGAGGAAAATGAAGTTCTATATGTCTTCTTACGTTTTCTAGGCCCTAGCCCAATAGAGGTCCCATTCTAACGGCCTACTTATAGATGGTGTGATCGGGATGGGCCCAGAACAAAAAGCGCCGTGGGACCGTTTCCCACAAATTCAATGGGAGGCCAGCTTCCCCAGTTTCTGCCGAGTAAATGATGCGTTCATTTACTACCATCTACTCACACCCACCTGGGATGCTGGATACCACCTATCCACTGAGGTGATGAAGTTAGTTAGTAGCTATGGGCACTACTACATTCAATTCCAGCAGCATACGTACATTACGGTCGCCGACTTCTCTGAGAAACCCTACTTGTTGCCCAAGCACTGCGGGGACAAGATCGTGCTGCTGGAATATTGCAGATAAATGATGGAATTGCATACCTTCTTTTCCCTCAAGAAGGTCCCCAACGTCTCATTCCCAATCACCTGTGGGAACTACACCTGCAGTCTGGCCACCGCGAAGGAGGTAGACAATGAGCTGAAAAGTTATAACTTACAGGAATTCTATCTGGCGCGGAAGAACTTTGATCTGCATGGAAAAATAGCAACGACAATGCCCCGAGCTTTGGAGCCCCATCAAATACACATGGAAGACTTCTGGGCAGATTGCCAAGATGATGTGGATGTGCGAAGCCAGTATTACATTAGAATGACAGCCAGAATGATGCAGGAACTGAAGCTCTGGAGATTCCCTCTAGGATTTTTTGACGCTGCCCCCACCATAGATCCCCAGTACAAAGAAAAGGGGATCGATAAAATGGCACTGCCGGCAATGGATTGGGCCGCCCAGGAGGGGCCCATAATTGAGGACTTCACTCGGGATGTGGTCGAGCAAAGTCATGCCTATTTTAAGAGGGTATGCCCTAGGAGTATGCATCAAGCTCCCCGACCAGCACTAAAATTAGCACCACCGCCGGTACCAAGATTGAACCCGGGGGCTAGGACTTCTTCACAAGGCACAGACAAGGGAAAGGGAATAGCTACAACCCCCTCAGCGCAAGAAGTCCCGATACAAGAATAGATCAAGCAATCTGTGGCAGCCTCCCAGTAGGTGAGGGAGCAGTTAATAACGAGGCTGACCACTCCCCTACTCATGGCCGGACCAATTCGTCCTCCATCCTCCCCGTCCCTGGAAGCCTTAATGGTCAAGGCAATGGGGGTGGATCCCATGGAGGCAGTAGCAATAGCAGATGCGAGGCCACCTTTGGTCACCCGGAGGAAGAGAAAGCACATCAAACAGCCCAAGGCAGAACTGGCCCCAGTGGCATCCCTCCCTCGAGAAGTGGAGATCCTTTCTTCCAGTTCCCCGGAACCGGAGAAAGAAGCAGAGCCGATAGAGGTCCCAGCTAGTCCCCCTCCTAAAGAAGAGTTTGATGTATTTATGACCGATGAGTTTGGGAATTTGCAGGAGGGCGACACACAAGAAGAGACAGAAGTCTCGGAGAAAGAACAAGAGGCTGCGGACCAAGAGGACTTGGAAGAAGAACCTGCACAAGAGCAAGGGAAGGAAATAGAAGAAAAAGAGCCAGAACTGGAAATTATCTCTGGGGCTCCAGAAATGCAAGGTCCAGGAGTGGACCAACTAAAGCTAGGAAAACAAATGGCATCCGCTGGGGGACCCAGACCCGGATCTTCGAGAATAACCGTAAACCCAGCCGCCACGTTCCAAAGGCCACTCCCGGGGGAAGCCTTTAGGCAGGTTATCACAGCGGCCCAAACTCTAAATCTCTGCCCAATACCTCCTCTACTGCCAACAGAAGAAGAAGCCCTAGCAGAAAAATAAGAAGAGGAGCAGCTTGAAGAGGAAATCCCCGAAGAAGCCTACCAAGGTCCAGACCTAGCAATAGACATACGGGACAAGGTTGAGGAGATGGAGGTTGACAAAGAGAACATTGCTACAGAAAAGGTTGAGGCAGGGAGGACGGATGAAGTCCCTGTCAGAGGGGAGCAACAACAAAAGGACACCAGGAGAGAATCAGGAGAACAGATTCTGACAGGAAGGCCACCTCTCCCACCTTAGTGGCTGGTGGAGAGAAAAAAGAGAAAAGCTCAGTCCACTCTGGTGATTCCTCTCTCCCTGGCCAAAATGATGGCCCAAGTTCAGGCCCCACCGAAAGAAAAGAAAGCCCAGACAGTTCATACTCTGTGAACTGTGCCGGGCAGAGAGACAGTTGCCATTGTAGCAACACCTCCCCTAGACACCGATGAAGCAACCGTAGACCCTGCAGACTACAATGTTGCAGAGGTATCCTTGGGTAAAAGAGGAAAGCAGGGTGAGGTGGACTTTCTTAAGGAGGCAGCAAGGGCAGTTGAAGCCCGATACGAAAAGGAGGCCCAGAGGCTCAAGGCTGAGAAAGAGAAGAATGCAAACCTTATGGGGTTGCTTACCGAGCTGGCTAGACCCATCAATGCCGCCCCTCCAGAGACCTCCACATCAGAGGAATTCCCGCAGAGTGACATAGACTCCCTGCGAGTAATGGAAAAGAAGGCCCAAGCAATAGATGAATGGGTCGCCCTACAGATAGGAAACACCCGACGTTTCCTAGCATCCACTCTCCCAGACTTGTACATGGCCTGGCAAGTTAGTCACTAGGCAGAAACACTTATTGAGCAATGGGAGAGTGACGCCGAAAATTATTAGGCATGGAAGGTAGAGCTCGAAGAGCTCCTCACCTTGGGAGAGGACATGATTTTTGAATCTGGAATTTTGGGTGAGGAATCATTTGATTTTGTAAGGATTCAGCACTCCAGACTTGACCTCACATTGGAGGTAACCAAGAAACTGGTAGAGTCCTTGAAAGAGAAGGTACACAACATAAAATATCCTTCTAATTTATTCAATTCTTATGTAATAAAGATTTTCGGGGCTGATCTGCTTAGTACAGATATGTACACCCCCGAAGATTCAGTTTTGGGGAGTTTTGATGAAATAATGCAATCCCGATACCAATCCCCGGAGGGAATAGACGGGGCCCAAATGGAAAAATTAACCGAAATGATACTTTAGGGCCGTGATGCAGCAAGGATGGCAGATGAATTTAAAGAAAATATTCCAGAGCTAGGGGAACAAGTTGAAGTAGCCAGGCACAGAAGGGCCAGCCTTAAGAGTGTAGATGAAGACGGCATTTCCCACCTCCTTCAGGCCTTCAATGATAACAAGAAACCTTAAGCTTTCTCCGGAGGCCAGGGAAAAACTCACATTGAGTATTCTTTATTCTTTTTGGGATGTAAGTTCCCAGATCCCGGAGTCTCGGTTCCAAAATTTTGTGTTCTTTAAAGTGATCCGTGTCCTGGTCCCCGAGGCTGACCGGTCACTTTCAGAGGTGGTTAATAAGACTGTCAGAAGGTAGTTAGGCACATCAAGAGGCGTCGGCTCGGTAGTTGGGCTTCTGATAGGGTGGTCTTCTTGAGGTTCCGTTCGAAGGTATATCTGGCATATTGAAGACAGGGCACCGCATTTCCCATTTATGAGGCATGTAGCCTCGATCCTTGAGGGACCTACTTTCTTCTTTCTCCTCTCTAGCTCTCTTCTCGAGACCGATTCTTTTGATGTATATTCTTATCTTATTCTTCTGACATGACAGACCTATTCCATCTCCAGGTCTTTTATAGGGTGGTGCATGTAGTACCAGCCCCCAGATATTATATTTTATTAAAGCATGATGTAAATAGGGTTAGGGTTAACAAAGAGTTGAATAAATAGGCAAATCGGCCCATTTTCAAGGGTCAGAAAAATTGATGATTTTGTTGTCCATAGAAATAGCAAAGTAATTTCTGGTTTTAGTTGCAGATCTCAATGCTCCATCGTTCTGTTCTTGGTAGTTAGATGCTCCCCCGGAGCTGCCATTGTATCATGCACCAATGCTCGCTAGACTGAATATTAATGAAGAAGGAAGGATTCTTGGAAATGATGTTGTCGGCACTCTTGCTTTTGAGTTAATGGTATTTCATGTTTTGATGTTCTGTATGTCTTTTACTCTGGTATGTTAAAGTAGATTAACGAACTCTTTCCTCTTGCTACAGATAAAATGCTAGCTGATGGTTATGTATTTCTTCGGTATTTAGTGTAGTTTATCAGAGTATCATTGATGTTCCAAAAATTTCAACATGATTGTAGTTAGATGAAATACTTCTAACCCTGCAGGATCTTTTTCGCTTTATTTGCTAAGTGTAGAATGCCCGGGAAAACCCTTACTTTGATCGAATCTCCGGAGATGATGAGTTGAAGAAACCAGCTATCCCCCCCTTAAAAACAGTCACCTCTCCAAACCGAGCCCCGCACCGTCATGACCTGACACCTAGGTGCTTGAAGGCCCAGAGGATTTATTTCCCCCGGACAGCCTTTGCAGGCGGAGTTGGCCAATTTCCCCGGAACCCGGTGACAACTTATGACTGTTGGCGGACCCGGTCAGCAAAACCCCGTCAACAAAAGGATAGAAGAAATGGGCCCCAAGGGGCTATAAATAGTCCATCAAGGCCCAAAGAGAAGTCATTTTCACTCAAAAAGAGAAAAAAGATGGAAGAAGAGAGAAGCAACGGTAGCAGTTTGAGAGCATGCGCAGCTTGGAGAGTGAGTCAAAATCCATTAGCGCCCCGTGGACGCTGGACCACCGGTGAGTAGTCCAAGGCATCCTAGTCAATTACACATTTTATATTTTATATTGCATTTATGATTCCTAAAACATGCTCCAAATTGGCTCATAATGCAGATGACGGTCACCTAATCACTGTCTATGCAGACGATGATCGACAGGTCACCATCTTCATAGATGACTGATTGGTGATCAATGTCTGCGTAGACAGAGATCACATGATCACCATCTATGAGAGAAGAGAGGAGGGGGAAAAAGAGGGCAGAGATGATGGAGTAAGAACTCCACTTTCTACAGAAAAAATAGGCGGCAACCTAAATCACCATCTCTGTAGATCAGCGGTTGCGACGAACCTCTGTTTGTGAGGGTAAATTGGTGTCTCCATCGATTGACCTGAGAACCGAGGAAAAAGAGGAAAAAAAGAGATGGGGGAGGGTCTAGGAGAATTTTTTGATGCCCCAGAATGCTATCTGATATCTAACATGAACATGGTGGATGCAGGAGGATACTATTACCTTTCGGGTGAGGGAGTGCTTTCTAGCGACGATGGCACTGGAGCATGAGCTGACTGCAAAGGATTGGGGGATTATGACACTGTGTAGATTAGAGCATGTGCACCTTTGGCCCCATTTGAGAGTGCATAATGCACTCATGTCAACACTAATTGAGAGGTGGCATACTACTACATTGAGATTTCACTTCTCGACATGGGAAGCCATGATTACCCTTTACAATGTGTGGAGGATTTACAGAGTGCCGATTTGGGGACTGATACCCGCGTACTACTTTGAGGGGTTAGAGCCTCACATGGAGACGGCCTTTGGGATGAGATATGTGGATATACTGACTTCAAGGTAGTGGATTTCATGGGCGGGAGTGATGGTGCTATGGCCACGATTGCGGCCGGTGGCATTATATCTGGCAGGACTTATTGGGGGACGACTGATGCCTGATCATGTAGGCAATGGATTCTCGATTGGCTGGGCTCAAGTGCTGAGTAGTATGGTAGAGGATGGGGACTAGCACTACTAGGGATACACTATCCTTGGGCAGCTTTATTATTATTTTCACATGTGCACCTACTGTAAGGGTAGGGCACTAGGAATAGGATGCACTTTTTTACTTGTATGGGCATGGGAGCATATTGCTGTTATACGACCGATCTAGACACATGAGACCAGACAGGCTTATGAGCCATTTGCGTATAGGTATAGGTATAGGCCAACCATTAGCTATGATTCTATAGACTTGGTTGGATATTGGCGTCAGACATTAGACGAGATGGGTGATATTCAGTGGGCACCATATGTAGGGTGTGAGGCATGGGAACACCAAGTCCCACAACAGGATAGATATGCAGAGGACAAGTATTATGACTCCTACTATCTTAGATTTGTACATAATGATTATTAGCTAATAGGACAGACGTCCTATATGATTTCTAGGTATATGTTGTCCAGAGTACGAAGACAAATGGGCTAGATTCAAGAGGCCATGCCAAATGGATTCCCACATCCCTTGGTTACTCATGAGGAAGGCAACATTTGGGGGATGGGAGTGGACCCACAGATAGCTTGGGGGTCATGGATGGGCATGACAAAGGTGCCATGGATCAGGGCATGGGAGTCATTAAAGGATGCTGGAGTCATCCCAACATATGCAAAGTGGTGGGCGGCGCACAGGTCGATTAGACTGACAGTTCCAGGTGTGGTATAGGCTGATGAGCAGCTTGGGTAGAGAGGGGATGGAGGAGGACACATTAGGGATGATGATGATGAGGGAGGAGATGGAGGAGAGGCTAGGGGGAGGAGATTCTAGCCTAGGATAGCATCTCAGAGGTGATGAGGATAGTTAGAGATACCTGCAGGGAGGCAACCACCAGTGGTCCTAGGCATACAGGGACAGGCATAGGATCAGGGGCCTCAGGGGCTACAGATACAGGGATAGGGGAAACAGGGGCCACTAAGATAGGGACCACTAGCTGGGCACATAGCCCAGGATGTTCATGAGATAGTAGTGGCAGAGCGGGACAGTCTACGGATTGAGCTCTAGAGAGTACATGGTTTATTAGCTACATCTCAAGTGACTAGTGAACAGGCAAAGATCTTGCTATTACAGGGATTATTGGCCACCTCCCATGCTATAGCTAGTAGTCTATAGATAGAGTTAGCCTGAGTACATGGGGCATTAGCATCAAAGATAGGTCACGGTGACAATACTCAGAGGGCACTAGACCTGTTATAGGCCTAGGTGGAAAGTGGTGAGTTTTGGATGGGAGGACAGGAGGAGGGGGCAGGAGAGGATCTGGCAGAGATGTCAACTTAGATAGCAGCTCTAAAAGCAGAGTGAGACCTATCATGGAGGCGGGTAGAGGATTATAGAGATGAGAGAGATATAGCTCGTCAGGAAGGCAGGGCTAGAGGTCTAGGACAGGTGCTAGTAAATGCTTTTGCAATACAGAGGGATGTTGGGTGGAGAGGATGAGAGGCTGCATATTATATGGGACTCTATCATGGTGTGGTGCCAGAGGTATTGTGGCATCTTGCATACTCAGAGAGGGCAGCTACTGAGAGTATAGAGCGAGATTCACAGGGGTCGGTGGGGTTACCACCGCATCTGAGAAGGGGTGCGGGGCCATCACAGCCACCACCATGATTCATCTCAGGCCATTTTTGATACACATTTTTGTATGATTTATGAGACACTTGATGCACGATAGATATTATTATATATATACATGGACTTTTTGTGGTGATCTATTGGACTTTTTTTATGTGATGCTATATGATGTTTATATGATTCTAGATGATGTTTACAACTGGCATGCAAGATGAGATGAATTTATGTGATTGTACTGACCTATTTGTGATGCAGGGATGAGATGCATATATGTTATATGTTATATGTGTAAATTCTTATAGATGGATGTATATTACATATAATGATGCAATCTGATAGTAAATAAATGAATAATGTGTAAATGTGTAAGAAATGGACCTAAAATGAATGAACTAAGATGAATAATTTTAATGGATTAATAATGTGACTATAATAATGAATGTAATGTATAATTAATAAAATGGAACTATATGTAACTATAATGATTAATGAGTAATGGATGAAGTAACAATGCAATGATAATGAATAATGATTAATGAATGAACTTAGTGCATAGTAAACGTAACCTAATGAATGAATGCAATATGAGACATATGAGGACACTATTTTTGAGTGTATCAAATAGGTCTAATAGAATCTATTCTAGGTAGTTGGATAGGGGGAATAAAAAAAAACCTTGCCAAGAGAAAAATGCAAAGGGCAATATGACCTAGCTAAAATGCAATCCTAACTACATGATGATACTGGGATTTATATCATGTTAATGTTGGAGAGAACTATTAGAAACCTAGATTTTCACTCTTACCCAAGCTCTTGTAGTCTTGGTAATCTAGTGTAACATGGGAATTGTCTCAAGGTTGTGGGACCTTTTTCTAACTGAGAAAAGACCTCCAGATTCTAGGTTGGTTCCTCTTGATATGTCACCCAAGTTTGCTTGAAAGTAAATCCTTGAGGGAAAAAGGATAGAAGGAATACATGAAAGGGAAAAACTGAAAGCAAACTATCCTACTAGGTGATACACCGAAGATGACCTGAATCATAACACATTAAGTAACCTCAGCATGAAACCTTGAAATTAATAGAACACAACTTTCTAGATAGGCTTGCATAAGTATTTCATAGGGAGGTCTGAGATAAATAGAGGCTATTCATGGAAAGAAGTAATTGTTAGAGTAGTCGAGTATTGCTAATAATTAAATTAGTTAATTATTAGTTTATCTACTCTTTTCTTAAGTTAGACTTAGGAAAGTTTCCATTTCCTAGTAGTTTCCCTTTTAGGGTTTCGGTATCCTTTATAAGGATTCATCGCCTTGTCTTTCATAAGGAGATTGTAAATCATTTCATTGTTGAATATAGAAGCTTTATTTCTGTCAACATGGTTTTCAACTCTCTAGCCTTTTGGCCGCCATAGATCCTTCTATCTTCTGTCTTCTGCTTCTATTTATGTAATAGCTTTGCATGCAGGTGATCTTAGGAAGATTTAATGGTTATCAAATTCTACATGGTATCAGAGCCATCTTGCTACTGGCTGTTTGTATTCTGTTGAAGCATACAGACACTGAGGGTTTCAGAGGTTTTTTCTAGCCTTCTTCATTGATTCTAGGGGGTCTCTATTTTTTGAGGCACTTTGGGCCCAAACGGACACTGCCATTACGTCCAGAAGGCCCAAAAACCCCAGAATCCATATAAGGTTTGTCCATTTTGGACACCGGGGCCTCTGGAGAATTTTTTTCAGCCTCCCATGGCCGTACGGGCATGAAAACTGAGAAAAAAACACAAAAAACCTTATTTTACAAGGTTTTTATGCGTTTGTATTTACGCTGTCTATGCATTTTGATTGGCGCCACCGCCAGGCCACCATCGCCCCACCGCGGCCCGGCCCCGCCGGCAGCGCCCCCCGGCTGCGCACTCCCTCCGTGCCACCTGCAGTGGCCGCCCACCACCCTCCGGTCTCCAGTGCCTCCACTGCTCTGTGGCCTCTAGCGGCTCCACGGCCCTCCACCGCCCACCACCCTCAGCCTCCCTGCCACCGGCTGCTCGGCTCGGCTCTCCCTTTTGACAGGCGCCGCTCCCCCGGTGGTTTTCACCCTCCGCTCCGCTCTATGCGCTGCCCCGGGTGGTGCCTTTTGCCAGCCCCCATGGGCCTAATCTTCTATGTGCGCGGTCATATGGAGGGACCGGGGGCTCCGGTCTAGCCCCTACATGGTCCATGCGATCGGGGGCCTCCTTTTTTTAGCCTTTGGGGCTCTTTTCTTGCCTTTTTGGGGGTACTGGGCCTTTTTTGCTCTATCTTGAGCATACGGGGGTCTTTTTCTAACTTCTATATACCGTCAGAAAGCGCTTTCTGAGAAATTTTCGATGGTGGAGGTTAGGTTTTTTGGTTC
>MU223248.1:327403-372293 GCA_018584345.1 Thuja plicata
TCAGCATTATGGGGGGGTTCACCTGTTGGTTCTATTGCTTCCTAGTTTGATTGATCAGCTCTTCAGACACTTGTCTTCTCTACCTGGTCATGCACTTCAGTGGGGGTTCCAGCAGTATCTTCTGACAAAGTTTTTAGACATGCTTCGGAGTTGATTCTTGCTCTATTCTTGTTCCTTTCTCTGGGACACCTTTTTCTCTAGATTGAAGGTTTTCTTCATCTAGTTTGCTTTATGTTTTTGGTACCTGATCAGGCCTAGTTGCCGGGACCCATCTTTCCTTCCTTCTGCAGTAGTTTAGCTTTTTTGCTTCTCCCTAAGTTACACTTAAGGGGGGGTGTTAGAGTAGTCGAGTATTGCTAATAATTAAATTAGTTAATTATTAGTTTATCTACTCTTTGCTTAAGTTAGACTTAGGAAAGTTTCCATTTCCTAGTAGTTTCCCTTTTAGGGTTTCAGTATCCTTTATAAAAATTCACCGCCTTGTCTTTCATAAGGAGATTGTAAATCATTTCATTGTTGAATATAGAAGCTTTATTTCTGTCAACATGGTTTTCAACTCTCTGGCCTTTTGGCCACCATAGATCCTTCTATCTTCTATCTTCTGCTTCTGTTTATGTAATAGCTTTGCATGCAGGTGTTCTTGGGAAGATTTGATGGTTATCAAATTCTACAGTAATTTCACAAACAATAGCTTATTCACTATAAGTACACACGGACTATGACCTGCAAAAAAACATCCATTTTTGCAACTAGGTACAGGAATGAGACAAAATGATAGGGGACTAAAAAATATCCACAAACTCTTCTAAATCAAATCATCCATAGAAGTACACAAAATTGCAGAAAGAAAGAGGGCTCAAGAACACCAATATTTCTCTGAAAATGATTCAATATATTCTAATTCAGTAAGAGAAATTTAGACAAGAAAGCCCAGGGATAGAGAAAATGTCACAAAAAGCTTTGAAATATCTAAATATAAATGAAATATTACAAACTATAAAAGTCAGAGGGCAGAAAAATGCCATGGATAACTTCTAAGGAAAACTCTGTGCTCTAAAGCTCGCAAAACTAAGATATACTCCCTAGCACACAGGATTAAAGTCAATCTGATCACATTAGGGTTACAATTGATTGTAATAGAATAATCACAAACCATAACACTATCAGTTTCATTCATAAATGCATTGTGAAAATATCTTTGATCAATCAGATATATCTCTGAAATCTTTCCTACCACCATAACTGTGCCTCTATGAAGTCAGTCGATCCATCTAATTCCCTGCAAGTCATTTTTGTTATAACTTCTAAGATCAGATATTTGAATTTTCTGTGAATATTTAAATCCTAACAATCATAGGTGGCATAGATATCTATATTGATGGCTGAGATTCCAATCTATTTATACTTTAAAATGTAGCCACTGGATCACCTTATTTACTTGGGCAATGCCTCATAACCTCAGGTTAATCCCTTCTCTTTACCGCTAAGTCTCCCAACCTTTCCACTAACCCTGGATTTATCATGAGATCATGCGACAAGCATTAGACCTTCTTTAAATTGGACGGTGGTTTCCAAGTCTCTGGACCTTGATAGAATATTCCCTTTGATTACGAGACCACCCGAATGAAAGGCCGCAACTTAACTCATCTTCGAACTTAAGTCACACCTGGAGGTAGGAATTACATTGAGTCACATGATCTCTAGACCCTTTGCTAACTCCAGGTTATATTAAGAGATTAGCTGACTCCCCTCTAATTGACATTTGATCCAATGATCGTCGTTGAGTCTCCTGATCAAAATGGAATATGCTTTTCTTTCACAAGATCATGAGACTAGCAAGAGTCTTTGGGTCGCCAGATGATTTGGAATATTCTTTTTTTATCATTTGACTTAGAGACTTAATGCAAAGTATAAATGCACACATGGGAATTTGAAGAACTTAAGTCACCCAAAAGGTAATAAGGAAACAAAACAAGTCCCGGGTAACTAGGGTTTATCAAATACACAGGTTCTTCAACACTTAGGTTATTTTGCATGAACAAGAGTAAAATAGAAACTGGAGAGAATGTATAGAACATAACCAAGATGAGAAAAAATTAAGGTCTTTCCTACAGGATAGGCTCAACCCTCATGGGAGCCTCATTTTACTCCACCTGTAGCCAAAAATTTTATCATGGGAAAATTTTGGGTAACATTTTTTTGATTTTTGTGGGATGTCTGCCTGCTAGACATTGAGAACCAGTAGCCTTTGACATCTATTGGGCATAGAATCATCACTTGATCAAAAAAAGAAACTTGGAAGCAGATTGAAACCAGAAGGGGAAACAACTAACTGCGCATGAGTACTTTAAGGAAAGAAGGAAATTAATCTAGAAAGCAGGAACAAAGAACAAGGAAATTATCTACAATAATCACAAGGAAGGATACACCTCAAAACAGGGCTTCAAATGGAATCCATTTACAGAAATGGGCAAAGGATCTCCTCCTAGAGTTGATAGCTAAAAATAATTATGTTCTTTGCATTCTATGATGATAAATGGACCCCCCTAGAAGGAGTCAAATTTAGTATGTCTACCAAGTTTTGATTTGAATTCATCCCATTTGAGGACTACATCCCCAATCTTGAATTTCCTGGCCTTGGCTCTCCTATCAAAGCTTTTATTTATTTTAATCTAATGAAATTCCATATCTTTCATGGACTTGTCTCTGTGTTCTTCTAATTCCATAATCTGAGCATTCCTAATCTGCATAGGATCCCCTTCTTCAAACAAGACATACTGGGTAGCTAAGTCTAGGGTTGACAATTTAGTTGCAATAGAAAACCTAGCTTCTACTCCATATACTAACATGTAAGGAGAATTCCCAATGATCTTTTTTGGAGTAATTATGTCTAACCATAAGGAAGATTTTAGTTTGGTGTGCCAATCTCTTTGGTTGTCTTGTAGGGTCTTCTTGATTATTCTAATCAAGTTCTTATTGGTTGATTCTGCCAAACTATTACCTTGAGGGTAGTAGTTTGAACTTGTATTTAGATAAACACTATGTTTGACTGCCCATCCAGTCACTTTTAGGCCTGTAAATGCTAATGCATTATCTAAAATAATGGAGTCAGGGACACCAAATCTGTGAATTATATCATCATAAAGGCCTAGGATAGCACTCTCATTTTCTTCTTTTAATGCAATGACCTCTATCCATCTGGTAAAATAATCTATTGCAGTAATTATCCACTTGTGGCCTACACTAGATGGAGGATTGATCATGCCAATGAAACCTATGCCCCATCTCATTAAAGGTTGCTCTATTCTGATGGGTTGAAGGGCCAAGGCTGCAAGTTTTTCTTTTCCTACAAACATGGCACATTTGATGCATTTTCTAATGTAATCATGACTATCCTTGAAGATAGATGGCCAGTAGTGCCTGACCCTCATGATCCTAAAAGAAGTAGTCCTAGGAGATAAATGACCTCCAGAAGGTCCATCAGAAATTCAAATAGGACATCCGCTATCTTTTTTGAACCTATGCATCTTAAAAGGACACCATTGTGATCCTTTCTAAAAAGAATTTCATCTATTAGTACAAAAGGAACATATATTAGTCTGTAGTATCTTCTTTTCACTAAATCTAGATCTACAGGGCATTCCCCTATTTAAAAAAAATGAATCATGCAAGGCAACCAACCTGCTACTTTGGCATGATCTTCTGTTGAATGCATAACTAGAGATGCATCCATTTTATTTGGTTTCTCTAAACTTTCATCCTCTATAAAATTCTCGCAAAGACCTCTTCCTCTTACTAACTTGGTAACTTGGATATCAATGTCATATTCCATCACTCTAGTGATCCAACTGGCCCTTTTTTCATCCAGGTCCTTAGAAAGAAAGAATTCTTTGACACTTGGATGAGTAATCTTTAAATGTACATTGCTATGGGTCAACAGGTATATGAAATTTTTAAGGCTTTTTACCATAGCAAGTACATGTTTCTCCATAAAATAATATCTTTGTTCATATTCTTCCAAACGTTTGCTAAAGAAAGCAATAGGCTACTCGGATCCTTCAGAATTTTCTTGAGTTAATATTGTAGAAATAGTATTAGAACCTCTATAAGCATAAAGGGTGAAGTCCTTATTGAAATCATGATTCAACAAGGTGGGAACTTCTGTCAGTGCCTCTTTGATGGCTTGGAAACTGGCTTTCCCTTCCTTGCTCCAACAGAAAGATGTATTCTTCTTCAACATTGTTGTCAAAGGCTTTAGTAGATCTACAATATTAGGCAAGAAATGCCTAACAAAGTTAATCCTTCCTATGAAGGATTGAAGGATTTTTTTGTGATGTGGTAGGGGTAGCTCTAGAATAGCTGAAATCCTCTCAGGGTCTACTGTAATTCCTTTCTTGGACACTATATATCCCAATAGTTTTCCTTCATGGACTGCAAACACATATTTCTTGGGATTAAGGGATATCCCAAATTCTCTACACCTTTCAAATATCTTCCTCAGATGTTTGATATGGTCTGCTACATGTTTAGAATAAATAGTTATGTCATCTAAATAGACCAATACAAATTTATAGATGAGGATTTTAAAGGCCATATCCATTGCCTTTTAAAAAGTAGCACCTGCATTAGACAAACCAAAGGGAATCTTTTGGTAAGCCATGGCTCCCTACTTGGTTGTGAATGCAGTCTTAAATTGATCTTCTTTATTGACTAGGATCTGATTATATCCTAAATAGCCATCCAATAATGAAAATCTCTCAGATCTAGAGACACATTGTAGGATTTTCTCCTTAGAAGGTAATGGATGGTGGTCCTTTAGGGACGCCCTATTAAGGTCCCTGAAGTCAACACATATCTTGAGTTCCCCATTCTTCTTCCTAACAGGAATGAGGTTAGAAATCCAACTAGTGTGCTTAATGGGGTATATAATGCCACTCTCTATTAATTTGAGTACTTCTTTACGCATGAGAGGTTCAAGCTTGGGATTGACAAGCCTTTGCTTCTACCTGACTGGCTTGCCATTAGGCTCTAATTCGATGGTATGCTGAGCAAGGGAAAGATTAAATCCCTTGAGGTCCTTGTATTTCCATGCAAATACATCACTAAATTATTGGAATAATTGAGTGTAAGCCTGCTTTTTTGAACTAGTATTTACCTTTCCAAATTGCAATCTTTTACCCGGCTCCAATTCTAGCTCAGCATAATGTTCTTGTTGGACTACAAGGTCAACTTTACTCTTCTATGTTTGGTCATCCCTATTGAATATAGATTCCAGGGTGATGATCCTCTTAGGCATCTTATTAGATCTAAGTTGCACCACTTGGTCACCATAGTTCTGCAATAGTCTTTCTTGGTTGTGTTATGAGAAAACATCCTCTTCAAATAAGAACTACAGAGTTTGCTCATAATTGTCAAACACTTGCCAATTTATATTATTATCAGGGATATAAGGTCTGACAATCACTTTGATATGTTGTTGATCTCCTTCTTTTGAAACACTATTAGGAATGTCGTATTGAGATCAAACAGTAGCCAATCTATTTGCATTGTGATTTAATTTCCTAGGAATCACAACAATATTGAAAGCATAGAAATATTCAATTGCATCCCAAACTTCATGCTTGTATGCTCTCATTGTATCACTTTTGTTTGCACTTATCCCTCTTACTTGGATGACAACTAACTTGCTGTCACCATAAAATTTTAGGGCTTTGACCCCTATCTTCCTAACCCATTCCAGTCCATTCAATAGGCTCTCATTTTCAACAATGTTTCTAGTGCAAGAGAAAATGAACCTAAAGGTTGTTTAATACTTCTCCCCTTTTGGAGAAATGAGCATTGCACCACCACTGGCACTGTGTTTTCTTCTAGTACCATCGAAGAATAGCTCCCATACATTGTAGTGATCTTCTAATTTGGCATTTTCCTTGGAAAGATTTGGTTCTGCAAGTCTACCTTCTTGTATCAAATAGCTTCCCAAACCAATGTCCCAAATGACATTAGCTTGGGCCTCAAAAGCCCTTTGAGATTATAATTCATCTAGATAGATATCTGGGATACCTTCTAATTTGATGTTTGTCTCTCTAGTATCGGGAAGTCATCATCATCAAGTGTAAGGCAACTTGCGTTAAGTACATTGGACACATAAGGTTCTACATGGTGTGCTACCAATGATTTGGACTTGATAGTGACCTTGGTTCCATACCTTGTATGGAAAAGCATGTGAGACCAGTCAGAAGAAAGATAGCCTCCTATCTTGGCTGTAAAATCCCTTGATAGGCATATGGAAAATAAGGCAGGGAGATCTATGATGTATATGTCAAGTAAAATAGAGAAATTGGGGCTTGCATGGAGGACTAGGCTGGTATCTTTAGCTACACCTATCATGTTCACTGAGGAACCATCAAGCTAGGTAACTTTATTTTGGAAGGGCTCATATTTCAGTCTTAATCGGTCAGCCACCTTCTTAGGCATGACAGTGCTAGTAGCCCCACTATCTACCATACAATTATGCACTAAATATTTTTTGATAATTAAAGATACATAATAGGGGGGTTTCAAGTTCCTACCTTGAATAATGTCTACTCTGGGGTTACTGCTTGGAGTCTCCTTTCCTTGATCAGTGTTGACCAACACTAGCTTCATCATATATTTTATAGGTTGAGTAGTCAATAATTCACCCATAGCCTTCTTTAAGATCTCCGACTATCCTAGGATAGTCAAAGAATCCCACATAGACATAGTAACATTCGCTTTCTTCATGTTGTCCACAATGTTGAAAGGCATTGTTGTGCATACTTTTTGATGTGTTTTCACTATGATAGGCTCAACCTCCTTTGAAGGTTGATTTTCTTTGATTGGAATGGTGGGAACCTTCCTCAGTATGATAGGAGTAAATGGTTGCAAAGATTTTGCCGATGTAGAAACCTTAGCCCTATCTCCCGTTTGCTCCATGTCTTGGGCTCTTCTTTTAGACCTAGTGTTAGCAGCAATCGGGGCTTCATCATTAACTCTATTGAAATCTTGTCACTCCCAATTGAAAAGAGAATTATCACCATGTTGCACTTCTTTCTAAGGAGTTAGACCACTAGAAGGGGCATCAGATTGAGTATGTGAGGCCTTTTGAACCATTAGTGCCTGGTTCATCCACCCATTTGAGCACGTAGCCTGATTGTGTGGTTGGTTACAAGGGAAACACCATTCATTGTCCAAGAAAAAATTGTTTTGTCCTGGGACTATATCTCTAGTTGGGTTTGTAGAGCTAAGAGGCACATGATTATATGGCTAGAAAGGCCTCTGGTTAAAGTTTTGCCTCTGGCTTTGATAGTTTCCATGGTTAGGTGGTCTATTCTGCTGATAGGATTGTCCTTGATTTTGATATTGTTGGTTGGGACTTAGATTTTGTAGCTGAAAGGGTGGTCTAACTCCCTAGTTTTGCTTCTTTAAGTTGGTTAGCTCCTTGGTTAGGGTCTTTAGTAAGTTGGTCATTTCTTGCTGATTATTTTGCATTTCTTGTTGATTGCTTCTTAAATCAAGCAACTCCTGAGAAGGGGTTTTTTTGGATTCCTCATAGCTTTCACTTTCTTGAGGGGATACTATAGTGGGTATGGGAGTGTATGGGGGAATAAAAAAGGGCATACTAGGCTGAACATTGGGAAAAATAGGCATGGGTGGCCTTGGGGCTATCATGCCTACTTGGATTAAACAGTTTTCAGCTCTGACTGCTATGTCAAAGGCCTGAGGTAATGAGGTACCTCCCATAGATTGGATCATGACAAAGATATTTCTATTTAATATTTTTAAAAAATATAGGAAAGCATGGTCTATAAAAGGTCTTACAAAGACAAGGATCCTATTCTATGTTTTAAGGAGCCTATTATTAAAATCTGTCAACTGCTCTTGAGGGCCCCTCTTAATGGTCGTCAGCTGCTAAACCAGAGATAAATAGTTTGACTTATCTTCAAATAATTTTCTCAATGATTCTCCTAGTCTATCCCATGAATCAATGGAACCAACAACCAATGTTCTGAACCATTCCAAGGCCTTTCCTTTGAAAGAGGCTGCTAAAATCTTGGTAGCCACATCTTCTTCTGTAATATGATGCACACTGCAGATGGTAGCTACATCTCTTATATGCTCACAAGCTGTTGTTTCTCCTTCACCTATGAAAATAGGTAGACTTTTGAGTACTACTAAGGGTACATCATGATGTTGAGAGAATTTCAAGGGACTCCCTTGATTGAAGGGCACAAAGGCAAATTGTCTGGCCATGGTGGGTATTGTAACTCATTGGGTGGAAAGCCATGTAGTGGAGCTAAATCTTCTTGTAGCTCTCTAGTTAGAGACCTCCCCCTTGGTTTGAAGTGAAAAGGCCAGTGTTCCCTCTTTGAAGTATCAGGTGGCGTAGAATATACCCTCCTTGTAGGGGGTGTTCTTTGAGATGGTCTTCTATAATTCCTCTTTAAAGGAAACTGTGTGATCTCAGAAGACTTTGAGCTTCTTGTTTCAACTTTTCTCATAAACTTTGAACATGGATGGATCTTCTGTTCTTTGCCAATAGAGTCACCAGATATATAGTAGAATGACCTCTTCTAGGCCTGGATAATGTCATCAGTATATCAGTGATATCATGACTTGCAAGAAAAAAATATTTTATGGAGTCCCATTGGGCGTGCAAAAACTATTAGACACCTAGATTTGCACCCTTACACAAGATCTCGTAGTCTTGGTAATCTAGTGTAACATGGGAATTGTCTCAAGGTTGTGGGACCTTTTTCTAACTAAGACAAGACCTCTAGATTCTGGGTCGGTTCCTCTTGATATGTCACCCAAGTTTTCTTGAAAGTAAATTCTTGAGGGAAAATGGATAGAAGGAATACATGAAAGGGAAAAATTGAAAGCAAACTATCCTACTAGGTGATACACCAAAGATGACCTAAATCATAACACATTAAGTAACCTCAACATGAAACCTTGAAACCAATAGAATACAATTTTCTATATAGGCTTGCATAAGTATTTCATAGGGAGGTCTGAGATAAATAGAGGCTATTTAGGGAAAGAAGTAATTTCACAAACAATAGTGTATTCACTATAAGTAGACATGGACTATGACCTACAAAAAAACATTTGTTTCTGCAACTAGGTATAGAAATGAGACAAAATGATAGGGGACTAAAAAATGTCTACAAACTCATCTAAATCAAATCATCCATAGAAGTACACAAAATTGTAGAAAGAAAGAGGGCTTAGGAACTCCAATATTTCTCTAAAAGTCATTCAATATATTCTAATTCAATAAGAGAAATTCAGACAAGAAAGCCCAGGGATAGAGAAAATGTCACAAAAATCTTTGCAATATCTAAATATCAATGAAAGATTATAGACTGTGAAAGTCAGAGGGCAGAAAAAATGCCACGGATAAATTCTAAGTAAGGAAAACTCTGAGCTCTAAAGCTCCCAAAACTGATATATACTCCCTAGCACGCAGGCTTGATGTCAATCTGATCACATTAGGGTTACAATTGATTGTAATAGAATAATCACAAACCCTAACACTGTCAGTTTAATTCATAAATGCATTGTAAAAATATCTTTGATCAATCAGATATATCTCTAAAATCTTTCCTACCACCATAACTATGCATCTATGAAGTCGGATGATCCATCTACTTCTCTACAAGTCATTTCTGTCATAACTTCTAAGATCAGATATTTGAATTTCCTTTGAATATTTAAATCCTAACAGTCATAGGTGGCATAGATATTTGTATTGATAGCTGAGATTCCAATCTATTTATACTTTAAAATGTAGCCACTGGATCACCTTATTTACCTAGGCAATGCCTCATAACCTCAGGTTAATCCCTTCTCTTTGTCGCTAAGTCTCCCAACCTTTCCGCTAACCCTGTATTTATCACGAGATCACACGACAAGCGTTAGACTTTCTTTAAATTGGACAGTGGTCACCAAGTCTCTAGACCTTGATAGAATATCCCCTTTGATTACGAGACCACCTGACTTAAAGGCTGCAACTTAACTCATCTCTAAACTTAAGTCACACCTAGAGGTAGGAATTACATTGAGTCACGTGATCTCCAGACCCTTCACTAACTCCAGGTTATATTAAGAGATTACTCGACTCCCCTCCAATCAAAATTTGATCCAACAATTGTTTCTGAGTCTCCTGATCGAAATGGAATATGCTTTACTTTCACAAGATCATGAGACTAGTGAGAGTCTTCGGGTCGCCAGATGATTTGGAATATTCTATTTTTATTGCACGACTTAGAGACTTGATGCAAAGTATAAATGCACACATGGGAATTTGAAGAACTTAAGTCACCCAAAAGGTAATAAGGAAACAAAAGAAGTCTTAGGTAATTAGGGCTTATCAAATACATAGGTCCTTCAAAACTTAGGTTATTTTTCATGAACAGGAGTAAAACAGAAACTAAAGAAACTGTATAGAACACAACCAAGACCAGAAAAAATTAAGGTCTTTCCTACAGGCTGGGCTCAACCCTCATGGGAGCCTCATTTTACTCCACCTGTGGCCAAAATTTCTATCATGGGAGAATTTTGGGTAACAAGCACATCATAGTTTGATTTTGGAAAAGGAGTTATGCACCATGTGCTAGAAAACACAAGTGACATGGTTCCTTTGCGTGGACTAGACTCTCAGACAAATAGGTTGTTAGGAATAAGAATGAAAGATATTAGGTATGATGAGACCTATGAAATGTTTCTCATGAGGAGATGCAATACATCCAAATATTTTTAGGGATTTGAGATACATAAATCCTGCCCCAGGTGAGGCATACATAGTGGTGGAACCCATGTCTACGAAGCAATTTATATCCATTCAGGGAAGTAACTCTTTTCATATATCTACTTATCTTTTATAGCTTTTTCATTCTCTATCATCTTTGTCTTAACGAATTACTATTCTATCATTTTCCTTCACTTTTCTATGTCTTATGGCTAAATGTTTTAGGATTTTTTCTTATATTATTGTTCTTAAAACATTTTCTGGAAGCTTCATTTTCACTAGATGAAACTATGAATTTAATTTTGTGTTTTTCCCTCCTTAGGGACAAAGAATAATTATAATGGATCTTGAAAGTGCCTTTGGTAAGGTTTAAAGTTTTATGTGATATTTTTATGTAAATCATAATGCACTTAGAGGATTCCACATATTTATTGTTTCCTTAAAATTATTAATCCATTTTGGCGGTAAAAAAAATTAGAATACAATTAAAACCTCAGAGATAATATTTTACAAGCTGAGAATTGTAACTTTCATTTAATGATGCCCAAAAATGTTCTAACAAAGTAAATTCTACAAAAGAGTTATTTCTAATATGCCTATCTAAAGTTTTGAATTTCATGCCATTAATTATAAATCAAAGCAAAAATAAAACTATAATGGTGTGTTATTTCTTCTATATAGTACTCTTTTATTTGATTAATGATCGAAGCACGACTTTTAAAGAAAATAAAATAGCTAATTTAAAGAGACAAACTAATCCATAAGCAAGAAATTGCATTTTAGATTCAGTTCTTTTCTATTATTTAATGCTTAATTATTATTACTATATGAATCTCATATTATCTTTATGTTTTTCATCTATTTAAAAATAATCAATGTTAAAACTTTTTCAAATTTGCTTACTATGTAAGCATTACAAAGAATGTGACATGTATCATTGACGGGAAAAGACAAAGACTTTTAATGTATATATTTATTTAATTATTATGTGATATTATTACTATTTTATTTTCTCATTTGATAATTTGATTTTATATGCAGAAAACAAAGGTGGTGAATACAAAAGATCGATTGGATAATAGTGGAATCGGAATAGCTAGATCAAATGCTGAAAACATGAATTCAATGTACCGGTTTTCATAATCAAGTAGAGATAAGTTTGTTTTTTTTCTTTCATATGTGCAATTATTTCATTATTGTTTTACAATAAGTCCTTCAAATAAATCAATAAGAACTTCTTTAAAGTGATTGTTTGATGTGCATACACTCTATTCTAGTTTATATTTTATTTTATCAATTAGTTTTTTCTCATTTTTGCATGGTTAAATTTTATTGATTGAGGCCTCGGTCAATCGGTACGTCATTTGAGAAATAATATCCAATTGAAATATATTTTGAACTTATTTTAGGTTGTATGTGCATTTCATAACACCTTTAAGGTGATAAGTTTTGTTTACAAAATAGTCTCTGAAGTTGAACGCAAGATTGAAATAATATTGACTCTATTGCCCATACTTACATAAAGCACTGATCTTTCTTGTTTATTGAATTATGGTATAAAGTTTCATTGTTTAAATTTTTTAAAAATGAACCTGTTGGGAGCACGCTCAGACATGCAAATGTTAGAGGTAGAAATCAATCAACTACACTAACATGTCTAAAAGTATACTAAAAAAACAAGAGACTCCATCATAACCTCCGATGAGCTGAATAAGGGCACCCAATGCCTTGTTGATTTTCTCTTAGAGAAGTTTGTGGGTGTGCTCTCCAAACACAATATACTAATCCCACTTGATGATTAAAATGCAAGCTAAATGACTAAAATGAGTGAAGAACTCAAGAAACAAGTATTGAGAACTTGTCTCAAGCTCTCACCATGATTGCAAATGCAAGACTACACTATGATGAAGATTCAATGACTAAACTAGGATGATATGCAAGATGAAACAAAACTAACTAAGATTGATTCCATTATCGACCTAAGTTGTGATATTTAGATTCAAAATGAAACAAGCATGAACTAAGAACTAAGATTTCTATGAAAATACTAAATTGCTCTAGAACTAAACTAGCATGATAACAATGCATAAAAGGGAGATGATTTTCTGTTGACAATGGCCTCTATTTATAGATTTTTGGAGGAGAGAGAGGGCTTGTATGATGTGGAGCTCATGTGGAATCCACATAGGTGCCACACGAGGGACACATAAGCCATGCAAGAGGTCCACTTTTCTCACACATGTGTGAGCGACTTTGGATGTGATGGGTCAAAGTGTACTTAAAGTACACATGTGAAGGATCTTGTAAGAGGTGTAAGAGATTTGGGCCAATAGAACATTTTTAGAAAGTGTAAGAAGGTGTCATCATGGGTGTAAGAAACCTTGTTGGAACCAAATAAGGATTATTTGGAAAAGGTGATTTTTAGAAATTTGCTCACACATGTGTGAGCAAATAATTAGGACTAATTGTTGTAGGGATCAAGAAATTAGCCTAATTAACCTTAGTTAATTAGTGAGTAGGTCTATTTGGTGAGAGTGATGTGAGGTAGGGTAGGATCTAGGTTCAAATTAGCTTAATCTAAATTTAAAATTTAGATTAATTTGGTTTAGTAGAATTTAAGTCATATGGAGGAATAAATAAATTAAAATTTATTTAAAGGGGATTAATGAGGGATAATGTATATAAATAAAATTTAATACATTAAAGGGGGTAGTATTTAAATTAAATTTAAATAATAAGGAAAGTGAAATATATTTAATTAAATAAATAGAAGAATATAAAAAATATAATTAATTAATTAAAATTAATTATAATGCTAAGGGAATATTAATTAAATTAATATAAGGAAGATTTTAGACATCTACAGTATGTGCATTTCATAACACCCTTAAGGTGATAAGTTTTGTTTGCAAAACTGTCTCTGAAGTTGAACACAAGATTGAAATAATATTGACTTTATTTCCCATACTTAGATAAAGCACTGATCTTTCTTGTTTATTGAATTATGGTATAAAGTTTCATTGTTTAAAGTTTTGAAATACTATATTCATTTACTTTATCCAGTTTATATCTTATATATCAAAGCATTCTTTAAATTTCTTGCAACATTACATTTAAATATTTAAATAATACATTATTTTCAGTTTTGTGATCTTAATAGTAATTTGCCATACTTTGAGAGATAGAAGTTTGAATTATAAGTTATCTTCTCTAAAAAGCTATTAAAAGACTTGAAAGATAAGTTTAGGGTATAGGCCCACCAGCCTTGGTTCTGCAAAGCCAGAATTACAGAAGGTTGATATTTGGACTAAGTTGAAACCTTGTTTGTTGGAAAATCACTTGTTTTTCTCATCATTGGATAGGAAAAATCCATAGGAAATCTAATTTGTCGATTTGAGCACCAACATATTGGCGACTCTATTGAGGAACGAGTTGCAAGTAAACTTTACAAGTTTTTGTTTTTAGACCAACATAGCGATTAATTTAATTAAGACATTGTGGTAAGTTACATAATTCAGATTTTGTTAAGAATTAATATTTTAATTTAGCTTTTAATTTTTTCTTCTTTTATAAAACATCTTAATAATCGTCATTACTCAGATTTTGAAAAAATTCTGATTTTACATTTTCAAGCATAAAGAAGTGAATATATGAGTAATATCATTAAAAGCTTTTAAATCTGATAAAATAGAGCTTCTAATTCCTATTAAAGTTTTCATTGTTTAATATTTATATATTTAAAAGAGCTTCTATTCAGATTTTTGTAGCGTATACTCTACTGAGGAAGAACCCAAATCAATTATTTTCATTTCCTTCTAAGAAGAGGGCAGTGACTCTACGAATTTAAAGAAGTGATAAATTTGGTCACATAACTTTGTTATTAACAATTTTCATGTGGGGAAGAAGATCCTTGCATCCAGATCAAATTGAATTAGACTTGAGGCTAAGGAAAGGCAGAACTTCAAGTGTAAATATGCCTTATGTACCTTGTATGATATGTCTTGATAGGGATGATCAAGAGTATGCTTGTGAACAATTCCCTAATTCAAGCCATCATAGTCATGATAGTAGTGATTAAATTGTAATATTTTTTTCTAAGGTAATATAGGAGGACATGAGAATCAACATGATCGAAATTAGGAAATGACTGAAAAGGAGAAAAAAATTAATAAATGGGATGTTGTATTTCATGAGATGGCCAATGCAGGATCAGAAAATAAAGAAATGGTTCAAGATCTTAAGAGGCAACCAGAAGATATACTAAGGAAAATAGGAATAACAAGAAGTACAATTAGATCACCAAGAGATAAAGAAACTCCTAAGGATGATAGAAATGGATTTTACAATCCTCCTCATAGGAAGAACAATGTGCAAGTATTTAACAATGATCATACTAACCCCTTTCTTGAACCAAACAATAGATGAAAACTTGAGAAAGACAACAATGATTGGGAAAGAAGAGATCATCGAGGACAATGGAACAATGGAGAACATTACAACCACAAAAATGGGGTGGATCCTAACACATCTGACCAACATGAATAGTATAGACATCAAATTAATAGGAGGATGTATAATGGATATCAGAATAATAGGGATCAAAATTATGGCCCAAGGGATTATAACACCAATTCAAATTTTGAGCCAAGAAACAATCAGAGGTTTCATAATGCAAATAGGTAGAATCAAAGGCATGAAACCATGAATCAAAATATAGATAATTATAGAGCCCCAATGGTTTCTGACAGATATAAATAGTTAGATTTTTATGGCATAAGGGGATGTCCTAATGACATAAAGAATGAATTAAGGAGTGCAATTCCAAAATTTTTAGGGAATGGGTTAGAATCAGCTGAAGTACACAGTATAAATTTAAAAAATGTAATCCAAGAATATAATGAATTCAATGAGGATGTATACATGAATTTTTTTTCTCAATCCCTCATAGAAGATGCAGTAGAATGGTTCAGAAGTCTTCTTAGATCCATATCTAGTTGGGATGAATTTGTAAATCAATTCATGGAACAATTTGGTGATCACAATGGTACTTCTTTTGCTTCACATGAGTTGACAAGTATGAAGAAAAATTAGAATGAATCCGTAGCCAAATTCAATAAATGATTCAATAAAGTTCTAAATAGGATTCCAAGAGATGTTCAACCCATTGATGCATTTTTGATTAATTTTTATATGGGTGCCTTTGATAGAAAGAAAAATTATGAAATCAGATCTCATAAACCTGTTACTTTAGCACATGCTCTCAAGATTTCTATAACTATTGAAAATGATAGGAAGGCATGTGGTATAGTCACTAAGAGGAAGGACACTCAGTTGTTCAGTCCAAAAGAGCCTAAGAAACACAAGAAAGAAGATAGAATAGACAAACTTATGAGTATGGTAAAAGGCCTCCAAGTGAATAATGGAAGATACAATTTTAAGTACAACTAGAATAATTGGGTACCATACAAAAATGACAGATATAAATTGCAATATATGCCTTATACCATATATTGTTCGTAATCTAGGGATGGGGAGGGAGAGTAGCCTTTGGATTACTATTGGGAGATTTAGGAGGGGCTCCCTCCTGAACTACTGGCGTGGAGGTAGATTTTACCTTTGGAGGTGTTTGGATTTGGGATTCCCGGGGAGTCAGCACTAGAGGAGAACATCCTGTAGGAACACTGGGCCTCGAAGAATTAGGTATATGTTCTTTATTTCAGAAGGTATCAAGGTGTCGGTTAGCGACCAAAAGACAGGGTCCACACTCGAGCTTTGAATGTTTCTGATAGTGTACTCGGCACCAAGTGCCGAATAGGAGTGTAGTAAGGGTTGTTGTGGCACCTTGAGAGTCGATCTCAAATCTCATCTTTTCTTCTAGGTCCTGGGCTCTCTGTAGCACTCTGGGATCCTCTCTGGGGATGAAATCAAATGTTAAGATTTGAAAGGGTCGGTACACCCCTAGGGAAGTCTCAAAGAAAAAGACCTCATTGACCCTCCCAACCTTGGTAAGGGCCTGTTTCATTTGGGGTTCACTTTCAACCTTAATCTTATTTGATTCTCCTTCCCAGGGAAGCCATAAATGGGTGAAGTCAGTTGAAAAGTATCCATTCAAGGACTTAGACCAATTCTGACTTAATAACATCCCATAAGTCTCTGAGATGTCCACCACTTGGATGTTAATTATGCTGGCTATCCTGGGGTCCTGGATAACCTGTATCCAGACGTTCTTCAATTCCCCCACCATTTTCATGACAGTCTTATCCAGCTAGATCACTGCACCATTAGATGGGGTGGGATGAAATTCAAGCTTCTGACAAATGGACAAGGGCATGATGTTACCTGAAGCTCCGGAGTCTACTAGGCAATTGTGTATATTTTTTCCTTTGATATTTAAGCCTAGTAGGAAGGGAGGATCCTCATTGTTCCCTTGGAAGATGGCTGCATTAGCATCTTCAAACGAGACAGTCTTGGGTGGGTGGCTGATGGCTTTCGAGTTCCCCAAGAGCTTTAGAAGAGACTTCTTCTACTCAGGATAGTTCATCAAAACCTCCATCAAGGTCATGGAAGTGGTGGTCTGTTCTAACGCCTTCGTAATGTTGAATCTTCCTCCCAAGAATTAGTGATTTCCCTCAGCTAGGTATTTTGCTTGGTTAGAGCTAGGACCCTTTGGAGGAGTGGGTCGGTCGGTCATGTTATTCTGGGGAGGAGGAGTGTCTTTGATAGGAGGCGTGGGCATGTAAGTTGGTCCTTTACCAACCTGACTCTGATTATTATATGGAGTCCATGGGTTAGTAAAGGCGTTGGCCTTGAAGGGCAGGATAGATTCATCAAAGAATCCCTATAATTTGGATTCTTCTTCATCTTCCCCAAAAGTTCTGAAGAATGTGGTGTCATACGTGAAGGCATTGTGGGTTGGCTCTTGAATAGGAGGCTCTAGAGGGGTGGTCTCATGTGACTACTGTCTGTCTAGTTGGGAGATCATGATGAACTTTTCCAATGTGGCACAATTTACCTCATAGTGTGAACCCGTGTCGTGCAATCTACACCAATTAGTCATGGGCTAGAAGTCTGCAACTGGTGTGAAGTGTGATGGTCTAGCACCATTTTGGTTGGCATTTTGGTTTGGAGGTGGGCCTCCAGTGTTCGTGTTATTATTCCATTGTTGTTGATTGGGCCTAGGCCCATTGTTGAAGTTTCTTCCCCCGACATTGTTATTTCGTTGGCCAGAGAAAATGTTTCCCCTTTGGGAATTTGAATTCTGGGGTGCATAAGACCCCGCCTTTAGTTGACCCATATCCACAGTCAAGGTGGACAACATTTTCCAGAGGGATTCAACCTCGGCGGTCAACTGAGTGTTGGCATCATAATGTGATGGTTTTTGTTGGTTTCCCAGGAAGGCAGCCACATTAGCCGGAGTCGAGGGCGGCAATCCTCTAGTCGCAAACAACTGGAAGAAGGGCACTCCAGATAGTTGTGTCTGAGACTGTTGTGCCTGCTGTGGCTGATTCCAAGGGAAAGTTTCCAGACTTGGTACCACCTAGGCCTTTGTTGGGTAAACATACCAGGCCTACTGGTCTGTCAGGGGTGGTGGAGGATTCACTGCCATCGAGGGGGCACCCATCGCCAGATTGGGGTTATACCCCCTGGCATACACGGTTCTGTCGGGGATCATGTTGAAGGGTGTACTCTGCCCAATCCCACCCGGGGATTTGTTGAGACCACGGGATAGTTCTAAATCTAGGTTGTAAACTTTTGCCAAAGTGTCCCGATCGTTTGGAGAGGTTGTTCTCCAAAGGAGAGTGGAAATGAAAGGGTCCATCACATTAAGGTAGTTCTGTATGGTTACTTCTGGGGATGGAATAAAATGGCCCGTGCACCAATTCAAGGTGTGCTAGAACCTATGGTTGAATGTTTCAAGAGGCTCATTGGGTTCCTTCCTGATGGAGATAAACTTGCTATGGGACCAGGCTAGGTCCACATGTATGTGAAAGGCAGCCAGGAAGGTGTCCTCCATGTCCTGCCAACTATTTATGGAGTTGGCAGGAAGGTTAAGGTACCAGTTCAACTCACCTTGCCCTAAAGACAAGGGAAACATTTGAGTCACAACATCTTCATGCTGGATCCGGTGTCGGTTCATGGCATCCTTATATGCCTATAAATGCTCTTCTATGGTTCGTGAGCCTAAGTGCTCATATTGTGGCCATATCTTCTCCAGGTGGGAGGGTAAGTCATTGATTGTGCCCATAAAAGTTCCCATTGGGGACCCGGTGTTTTTGAAGTATGCGGCCATTGGGGGAACTAGATGTTGGGTAGTTTGGGCACTGGTTCCCGAGATTGTCTGACAAGTTTGGGTATTCTGAGGTATGCTAGACCCCCAGACAATAGTGGCTGGTATGATTTTTGAGGTCTATTTCTTCCGAGCAGGAGGCTCAAGTTTGACAAACCTTCGAGGATTTGGGGTAGACCTAAGGATTCTTTCAAATTTCACTAGGGAGAAAGACCCAATCCGACTGAAGGCTTGACTCTTAAAACTATAACTCAGGGAACCCTCATGAGGTGTAAAATCAGAATCTCGTGAGGGAGATGAGTTCATGCCCTCCTTCTAGCACTAGTTTCTGTTGACAGGGTTTTGCTGACCAGGTCTGCCAATAGTCATAAGTTGTCACCGGGTACTAGAGGTACTGGCCAACTCTGCCTATAAAGGTTATCCGGGGAAATTGGATTCCCCGGGCCTTCAAGCACCTGGGTGTCGGGTCACGACGGTGTGGGGCTCGGTTGGGAGAAGTGACTATTTTTGAGGGGGATAGATGGTTTCTTCAACTCATCTTCTTTGGAGATTCAATAAGGTAAGGTTTCCCCTAGCATTCTACACTGAGCAAATAAAATGAAAAAGATCCTGTAGGGTTAGAAATACTTCATCTAACTATAGTCATGTTTGAATGTTCAGGACATCAATAATACTCTGATATACTACACTAACTACTGAAGAAATACACAACTATCAGCCAGTATTTTATCAGTAGTGAGGGAAAGAGGTCGTTGATCTATTTAACATATCAGAGTAGAAGACATAAAGAATATGAAATACCATTAACTCAGAAGCAAGAATGCCAACAACATCATTGCAAAGAATTCTTCCTTTTTCATTAATGTCTCTTCCAGCAAGCACTGGTGCGTGATACAATGGTGGCTCCAGGGGAGTGTCTAACTATGGAAAATAGAACAAATATAGCATTGAGCTCTGCAACTAAAATGAGAAATCACCTTTCTATTACTGTGGACAACAAAATCATCAATTTTGCCGATCCTTGGAAATGGGCTGGTTTGGCTATTTATACAATTCTCTTCTAACCCTAACCCTATTTTACATCATGTTTCAATAAATTACAATATCTGGGGGCCGGTACTACCTGCACCACCCTACAAAAGACCTTGAGATGAAATAGGTCTACCATGCCAGAAGAATGATACCAAAATATACAGCAGAAGAATCGGCCTTGAGAAGAGGGCTAGGAAGGAGAAGGAAGAAATTAGGTCCCCCAGGGATCGAGGCTACATGCCTCATAAATGGGAAATGCGGTGCCCTATCTCCAATGCACTAGGTGTACCTCTAAACGGTGCCTCAAGAAGACCACCCTGTCAGAAAACTAGCTGTCAAGTCGATGCCCCTTTGATGCCGCTAACTACCTTCTGACAGTCTTTATTAATCACTCCTAAAAGTGACCGGTCAGCCTTGGGGACCGGGACATGGATCACTTGAAAGAATACAAAATTTGAGATTCGAGACTCTGGGATCTGGGAACTTGCATTCCCAAAAGAATAAAGAATACCTAATGTTTGAGTTTTCTCTGGCCTCCAGAGAAAGCTCAAGGTTGTTTATTATCATTGAAAGCCTAGAGGAGGCGGGAGATGCCATCTTTGTCTACATCTTTCAGACCTACCCTTCGGTACTTAGCCACTTTAATTTGTTCCCCCAGGTCTGGAACATTCTCCTTAAATTTGTCAGCCATTTTTTCTATGTCGTGACCACTAAGCACCATATGAGTTAATTATTTCATTTGGGCACCATCTATCCCCTCCAGGGATTGATACCAAGACTTCATTATTTCATCAAAACTCCCCAAAATTGAATCCTCTGGTGTGCATGTATCTATACTGAGGGAGTCAGCCCCGAAAGTCGTTGCTACAAAAGACTTGTATAAATTGAAAGAATATTTTACTATATTGACTTTATCCTATAGATTCCCTACCAGTTGCTTGGTTACCTCCAATGTGAGGTCAAGTCTAGAGTGTTGGGTCCTCACAAAATCAAATGATTCATCCCCTAGAATTCCAGATTCAAAAATCATTTCCTCTCCCAGGCCAAGGAGTTATTCAAGCTCCACCTTCCATGCTTGATAATTCTTGATATCACCCCCCCACAGGTTAATAAGGGCCTCTGCCTGGTGTATAACATGTCGGGCCATATATAAATCTGGGAGGGTGGATACCAGGAAACGCCGGGTGTTTCCTATTTGCAGGGCGACCCACTTGTCCACTGCCTGGGCCTTTTTCTTCATAATTCATAGGGAGTCTATGTCACTCTGCGGTAAATATTCAGAGGTGGAAGCCTCCAGAGGAGCAGTGTTGATAGGTCAAGCCAGCTCAGTGAGTAACCCCATAAGGTTTGCATTTTTTTCCTTTTCTGCTTTGAGCCTTTAGGATTCCTTCTCATAACAGGCCTCTACTGCCCTAGCTGCCTCCTTCAGCAAATTCACCTCGCCCTATTTTCCCCTTTTTCCCAGTGATACCTCTACAATGCTGTAATCTCTGGGCTCTGCGGTTGCTTCATCAGCACCTGGGGGAGGTGTCACCACAATGGCAACTGTTTCTCCACTTGACCTAGTTCAAAGAGCATGAACTGTCTGGGCTTTCTTGGCCTTCGATGGGGCCTAAACCTGAGCCATCATTTCGGCCAGGGAGAGAGGAGTTCCGGGAGTGGACGGAGCTTTTCTTTTTCTACTCTCTACTAACCACTAAGGCTGCAGGGGTGGCTTTTTCACCAGAATCTGTTCCCTTGGTTCTTCCCTAGTGTCTTGCGGTTGTTTCTCCTTAGTGGTGTGGATCTCATCCGTCCCTTTCCCTACGTCTTCTTCTTCATTAGAAATATTTTCCTTAGCAACCTCCATCTCCTCAGCCTTGTCCTCTGTGTCAATTGTTATGTCTAGACTTTGGTAGGCTTCATTGGGGATTTCCTCTTCATACTGCTCTTCTTTTTTCTCTTCCTCTACCATCGGGGTTTCTTCTCTTGTTGGCACATCTAGCAGCAGTATGGGAGGTACCGGGCTAAGATTTAAAGTTTGGGCCATGGTAATTACCTTCCCAAAGGTCACTCCCTGTAGTGGCACTTGGAACATGGTGGTTGGGGTTACGGTTATTCCTGAAGGTCTGGTTCCCCCAGCAGATGCCATTTGTTTACCCTGCCCTTGTTGATCCACCCCCAGACCCTACATCTCTTGAGCCTCGGAGGCAATCTCTGACTCTGTCTCCCTTTCTTCTACCTACTTTTCCTGTTCCTATGCAGGTTCTTGTTCTACAGCCTCTTGCTCTACAGCTATTGGTTCTACCTCTGAGACATCTATCCCTGCTTGTCTTTTGTCCCCCTGTAGGTTTTCAAACTTGTCGGTTGCAAAGACATCATCAAATTCCTCCTGCGCAGGGGGACTGGCCGGGACTTCAGCAGGCTCTATTTCCTTCTCTGGCTCCGAGGAATTGGAGGAAAGGATTTCTACTTGTTGGGCCTGGGACGTTCCCAACCTTGGCTCTACCTTAGGCTTTTTGTTAAGCCTTTTCTTTCTTCAAGTAACCAAGGGTGTCCCCACATCCTTTATTGTTGTTGCTTCCATGGGATCCACCGCTGTTGCCTTCACCATTAAGGCTGCCAGCGATAGGGAGGAAGAGGGATGAATTGGTCCAGCCATGAGCACTGGAGTGGCCAGCCGTGTTATTAATTTCTCCCTCATTTGTTGGGAGACTACCATTGACTACTTTATATGTTCCTTTATGGGGACTTCTTGTGTAGGAGGGGTTGTATCTATTTCTTTTCCTTTATCTACTCTCTATGAAGAAGTCCCGGCCCCCGGAGTCAATTTTGGTGTTGGTTGGGCTGCTCAACAGGCACTTCCAGGGCACTTCCAGGGCACTTCCTGGGCATCCCAATTTATAGGTGGGAGGGTCATTGTGTCGATCCCCTTTTCCTTGTACTGGGGATCGATAGTGGGGGCAGTGTCTGAGAAGTCCTCCGGGAACCTCCAGAGCTTCAACTTTTGCATCATGCCTACCATCATCCTGACATAGTGCCAGCTCCGCACCTCCACATCGTCTTGGCAATCTGCCTAGAAATCCTCCATATGGATGTGATGGGGTTCTGAAGCCCGGGGAAGTGCCGTTGCAATCTTTCTGTGCGGATCAAAAAATTTTCGCGCCAAGTAAAATTATTCTAAGTTGTATCTTTTCAATTCATTGTCTGCCTCTTTTGCGGTGGCCAGGCTGCATGTGTAGTTCCCATAACTGATTAGGAACAAAATTTTGGGTATCTTTTTCAAGGAAAAGAGTGCATGCACCTTTATTATTTGCCTGCAGTATTCCAAGAGTATGATCTTGTCCCCACAGTGTTTGGGCAACAAGTAGGGTTTCCCGGAGAAGCCGGTGACCCTGATATAAGTGTGTTGTTGGAACTAGATGTAGTATTGTCTATAACTATGGACCAAATTCATTGCCTCTGAGGATAGGTGGTATCTTGCATCCCAGGTGGGTGTAAGTAGGTGATATTAAATGAACGCATCGTTTACCTGACAAAAACTGGGGAAGCTAGCCTCCCATTGAACTTGTGGGAAATGGTCCCACGATGCCTTTTGTCCTGGGCCAATCCCGAGCACGCTGTCTGTAAGTAGCCCATGGGCATGGGGCCTTTGCTATGCTAGGGCCCAGAAAACATAGGAAGAAATGTAGAATTTATTCTTCCTGTCCAGTTGAAGGAATTGGGAGTCGACATGGTTGGAAATTATGGCTGCCTAATCGAAGTATCCTCCCTTGGTGGAGATGCTGAGGAGGAAGTAGTACATCCATTTAGAAAATTCTTGGGTGGAGGGCTGCCCAAAGACCCAAGCCAGCACTATCATTCCCATCTGAATGCTCTCTTTGAACTCAGAGTGGGGAATTTCTATCTTCATCCTTTTAGGGTCCCTCTTTGGAACCTTGAGCCAATGGGTGTTCATGTATACCCGGGCGACATCCTCCAACTGTGTAAATTGGGCCAAGGCATCTGACCTTGTAACCACAGAAGCCTTGGTGAGTTGAGGGATCCCCAGACCTGCCTGGAATGTGTCTAGGTCAAGGGATACCAGAGGAGTAGGGTATCCGGTTGGTTCTGCGGCTGCAAGCATAATAGCCCGAACAAAAGAGTTGTAATTGGTGGCCAGCATCAAGATAAGCTCCAGGGCTTGTATAGAGCACGGGAAATAGGTAGCCTTAAGGATCCCGGAGTCCCTGACATTGATCGCTAGCTGATCTCCAGCTTTTCGCTAGATGTACATGATTTTTACCAGGGCTTGCATTTCTGGCCATGTTCCGACGCTGGTGTCAGTGATAAGCTTAACTTTGGAGTCAATCTTCGAGCCCATAATAACACTGTCTTGCACGAACTTCATGGTTAGGGGCATTTTCTCCAAGGCCTTTTCCATTTTGGATTTTAATGCCGCCCTGGTAGTCGTTGCAAAAGGTAGCTCTAGACTTCCATGTGGAGAGGATGCAGATGCCTCAGACATGTTTGGGAAGTGAACTCTGGAAACCTGCAAGGCAAAGTGACTGTAAGAATGTATTAACAAATAAATATTCTGGGGTCTGGAGATCTTACCACTGTGATGCCTTCTTTTTATGAAAAGTTAGTTTTATTCAAAAAGAACTAAAAAGCATACACATCACATGAACTTAAGATTTTTACTAAACATCCGGGTCCAGAGATTTTATCACACTCGGTAAAGACACGGGATGGATGATGGTAGGAGACTCAAAACCCAGAGAAGTAACTGTTAGTGAGGGTGTAAAAAGGAAAGTCATCAAACCCACGTGGGTGCCACGTGCATAGGTATTAAATAAGATTTATGGTGATGAAGGCAGAGCCAATTGTCTGAATGTGTGAATAGTGGAGGCCACTTGGCTGGAATTGATTGCGCACATGGGACATAAATGAGGGTCTGGCTGGTTTCACAAAGGAGAGAGAAAATTGCCTGTTTGAAATCAGTCGAGAGTCGAGTTTCAAATAGGTGGTTTTCTACCCTGAAATGAACTCATGGGAAGAAAACCAGCGACACGGGCAACTCGACCACCTGGCTAAGCTACCCAGAAGGATATACATGAAAGTTGAGGGATATATACATGGGAACGGATTGATATACAACAAATATTTACAAAATTACATATATATACATCGCGGAATGACATCTGTGAGAAACCAGGAAAGGCACAGAGTATATACAACTATCTACACTATCTTACAAACCATCTACTTCTGCGTAGAGGGCGGACAACCCTCTGGCAGAGCCAACCCACCAACGGGCAGAAAAATCAGAAAACAGGAAACAAACAAAACAAAAAGACAACAAACAAAAAAATGACGAAGAAGAAACACTAGGCGAACGAAAAGAAAAATGACAGGAATAGAGACACCAACCTAAGAATGCCGAAAAGGTGGAGGAAAGGAGGAAGTTACCATGGGAGCTCTGCAATAGCTATAGTTTCCAAACAGTCACAGCCCACCACCACAAAGCAATCGTAATTGCCTGAGAAGGATGGAAGTGTTAAGCATTGATTATAGTTAACTCTCTGCAAATCGCTCTGTAATTGCTCTAAAATTGCTCTGAGTGCTCGAGTGTTTAATCACGGTAAATGTGAAAGTGACAGACAACTTCAATTTATACCCATGGTAAAAAGGCAGTCCACCTCCTTTCGGCAATCTCTGGACAAGCAAACCTCTGGACCCCGGGCCCAGGGATTCCCCACGACGATAACCTTGAGAACATTGTAGAAAATAATCTTAGAGTCCAGAATCTGGCTCCCAACGAAGAACGACCTCCGGGACCGGAGTTCTGGAGATGAAAACCAAACAAATAAGACACAACAATGGGGAAGAAAACCCCAGAGAAAGAAAACAAAGGGAGAAAGACAAGGCAAGAGCCGTAAGCAAAAAAAAAGAAAAGAAAAAAAAGGGGGGACCCAACATTTTGCACACAAAATGTAGGGACAAGGATGCATGGCATAACAAGATGTATTGTTGATTATGTTATTGAGTTGATTGGTGAATTGGTTATTTATTGTATTCATTATTATCAAGTGAATCAATGAGTTCATTTTTAAGTGTTTAAGTTTTGATTTGTCTGATTCACCCCTATAATTGGGACAAAAATTGGCATTAGAGATAAGTTACTCTGAAGTGATAATTTTAAAAGGACTTGAGTCAAGATCTAAAGGTGTATAAGAGGGAAGCACCAAAGTTTAATAGGGATCATTTATCTATATGGAAAAGTAGAATGAGGTTGCATGTATCTGGAGTAGGAGAGTATGCACTTCACTTTCTTGATAATGAATATGTAGCACCAACTGTTGCACCTCTGATTATTAATGAGAAAAGACAAAAATAGGAACACACACAAGTCATGATTGAGATTGCTTCTACACATACCAACCAAGAATATGATGAGATTGATGGATGCACTACTTTGAAAAAAATGTGGGATAAGCTTATTTTGACCTATGGTGGAGATTATCATGTTAATAAGGCTAAAGAAAAAAGCCTAAGAGGAAAATCTGACTCTATGAGGATGAAGGAAGGAGAGAACATAATACAGTATAGTACAAGACTTAAGGAGACTATTAATTCTATCAGAGGAGCTGGTGGGATCATAAAAGAGGATGATGTTACAAGAAAAATGTTGATAGCTCTGCTACTGAGTTATGCTATTTGTGTATATGCTATACAAGAGCTAAGAGCTATACCCCAGATGAATGTTTCACTGGATGCTACTATTGTTAAGTTAACTGCATTTGAGTTAAATGATTTTGACAATAGTTTTCCTACTACTTCTAATCTTGATTCCACATTTAAGTCTAATTTAAAGATTGGAAAAGATAGGGAAGCTTCTACAAGAGATGGATATTTGAGCATTGCTAGTGAGAAATTTTATAGTTGCACTGAAGGTCTTGATGACTTATTTATTGAATGTGATGAGCATGAACGAGAATTTGAAGCTTTGTCGGCTAGAAGGATACAAAGAGGCAAAGGAAAATACTGAGGTAAGTTACCTTTGAAATGTTTTAATTATGATAAAATTTATCGCTTTGTATCTAACTATCCTAGGAAAGATAAGGAGGAAAAGAAAGATAATAGAGATAAAGACAAAAGAGAAAATAGATTCAGGAGATACAAAGACTACAAAAACAAAGGCAAGAAATATTATCATAATTCTAATAAAGGACTAAGTGATGATGATTATTTTGATAGTGATGCTGGAAAAGAAGTTGTTTATGTTGCTATAAAATATTATTCTGATGAAGAAGAAACTAGAGTCCTAATATCGCAAGTAATAATGAAACATGGATTATAGATAGTAGTTATTCCCATCACATGACTGGTGACACACTTAATTTTATTTCCTTGGAAATTAGTGATGGGGGCTATGTTATATTTGGTAATTATGCTCCATATCCTATAAAAGGAAAATGATCTCTAATTCTATTGAATAACACAAGATGTGATGGTGTTTATTAGGTTGAAGGATTAAAGTATAATCTATTGACTATTGCGCAGCTAAATAATATAGGTCACCGACTGGAATTTCAATATGGAAGGGTGAAAGTATTTGATGAGAAGGATAATCTGATTGCTACTAGAGAAAAATCTAAAGGTAATTTATTTTATCTTGATACTTCTATGCAGAGTTTCCTATTTGCTAAAGTTGAAGATGTTTGGTTGTGGCACAAAAGGATTTTTCATGTTAATTTTGACAACTTAATCAAAGTGAGCGAGAAAAATAGAGTAAGAGGACTACCGAGACTAGAAAAACCAGAGAATGCTATGTGTAGCAAATGTTAGATGTGTAAGATGACTAAATCTAGTTTTGCAAGCAAGACTTATGTTACACAAGGAATTTTGGATTTAGTACATACTAATTTATGTGGACCCATGAGGACTCAAAGATATTATGGAGAGAAATATTTTATTTTATTTGTGGATGATTATTCTAGAATGATGTTTGTAATGTTTTTAAAAGAAAAATTTGATGCATTTCAAATGTTTAAGTGTTGTAAGGCCTAAGTTGAAAAATAAACTAGAAGATAGTTGGAATGTCCAAGAATCGATAGAGGAGGTGAGTTTACTTCTGATGATTTTACATTGTTTTGTAATAAGAATGGAATTAAGAGATAGTTGTAAGAAATGAGGACACCACAACATAATGAGATTTATAATAGAAGAAATAGATCTATTGTTTATTGTTCTAGGACACTGAAGATTGAAAAAGGAGTTTCAAAAAACTTTTGGAGAGAAGCTATGACTACTGCTATTTATACATTGAGCCGAGTATAAATGAAGAAAGGCACCAACAAGACACCTTATGAAATTTGGTATGAGCACAAAACTAATGTTAGTTACTTAAAAAATTTTGGAAGCAAATGCTATATTATGAAAGATTCTAGAGAAGGAAAGTTTGATTCAAAAGGAGAAGAAGGAATATTCTTAGGATATGTTGGAGATTTTTCTTGCAAAATCCTATATAGAAGAAATGATTAACTCTATGCAACCCAAATTCTGATTATGCCAAGAAACAAGTCCAATTAATGAGGATTAAATCCTCCTTCACTTTGAGCTCCAAAAGCTCAGGTAGGTGTACCTAACTTCTGCCTTCAATATTCTATAGTATCATAGATGGGCAGACAGTGGATGTAACATAAACATGTAAATGATGATAAATTTTATGAAGATTGATGAGAACTACACATTCTAACACATCAGACCAGTGCCCTATGTTGATGAGACTTTGTGACCGGGTCCGCCAACAGATGTAAGTTGTCACCGGGTACCGGGGATACTGACCAACTTCGCCTGTAAAGGTTATCCAGGGAAATGAGATTCCC
The DNA here is from genome assembly GCA_018584345.1 of Thuja plicata. Lineage (NCBI taxonomy): Eukaryota > Viridiplantae > Streptophyta > Pinopsida > Cupressales > Cupressaceae > Thuja > Thuja plicata. Next base: position 356,343 of record MU223248.1, read on the forward strand.
CAGGCTTCCAAGCACATGAGAGTCAGGTCTCAACAGTGTGGGGCTTTTTTGGGAGATGTGATTGTTTTCCAAGGGGGATAGCTAGTTATCTTCAACTCATCAACTCTAGGGATTCAAATAAATGGGGTTTCCTCCAAGCATGCTTTCACTTAATAAATAAACTTAAAAAGATGGTGTAGAGTTAGAAGTATTTCATCTACCTACAGTTATGCTAAACATTCAAAACATCGACAATGCTCTAACACACTACACTAAATACCGAAGAAATATATAACCATCAGCTTATATTTTATTAGTAGCAAAGAAAGGAGGTCGTTAATCTACTTTAAGCATTAGAACAAAGGACATGAAGAACATAAAGCATAAAATACCATCAAACCAGAAGATAGAGTACCCACAACATCATTGAGAGAACCCTTCCTTCTTCATTAACATCCTTCTAGCAAGCACTGGTGTGTGGTACAATGATAACTACCAGCGAGCATTTAACTACTAAAACCTTAAAACTATGGAGCATTGAGCTCTGCCACTAGGAAATGAGAGAACTACTTTGCTATTAACTATGGACTACAAAGTCATCAATTTTGATGACCCTTGGAATGAGGTCAAACTTATTATTTATACACATCTTTTGACCTAACCCTAACCCTAACTTATTTTACACTTTTACAATAAAATACATTATTCAGTGGCTAGTACTACTTGCACCATGTTAAAAAAGACCTTGAGACAGAAAATGCCTGACATGTTAGAAGAATAAGAAAAGAAAGATGGAGTGGAAGAATCAGCCTTGAGAAGGAGCCGGGAAGGAGAAAGAAGAAATCTGATCCCTCGGGGATCAACGCTACATGCCTCATAAATTGGAAAGCAACACCTTGTCTCTGATGCACCAGGTGTATCTCTAAAGCGGCGCCTTGGGAGACCATCTTTCAGAAACCTCCCATCAAACTGACGTGCCTTGTTGTAGTTCCCCATCCTCTGCCAACCTTTATTACTATCTTGAAAGTGACCGATCGGCATTGGGATCTGAGACACGGGTCACTTAAAGAATTCAAAAATGTGAGACCTGGAACTTCGAGATCTGGGGACTTACGTTCCAAAAGAATAAAGAATACAAAATATGATGTCGGGCTAAATTCTCCTAGATCTGGAGAACTTTATTGACTTATATTTTCTCCCAAGCCTCTAACACTTGGCTAATGCTCTCTTCATCTATGCTCTGGATGCTATCCCATCTGCTACAAATAGCCTCCATTGCCTCCTCAACCTCTCCAACCCCACTCTGGAACTTTTTCACCATCTTAATGGCATCGTGTGACCGAATCATGGTCTTCGACAACTGGGACAACCTACCTTGATCAAAATCTCTACCCGACAAATACAGGGATTCCATCCTTTCATCAAACTTACTGAGGACATAATCCTCTAGGGTACATGTTGTGGTGGTGAGGGGATCAACTTGTGAAACTCCAACCACGAATGCCTGGAATAAGCCCAAGGGATATCAAACACCTGTTAGCTTTTCCTTTAAGGTCTTAACTAGTTCCTTGCAAGCCACAATTTTGAGTGAAAGTCTGGAGTACTGGACCTGGAGGGAATCATATGATTCTTCTCCCAAAATTTTAGACTCTATGGAAACCTCTTCACCAATACTGTGGATCTCCTCCAACCCGGCCTTCCATTTTTCATATTTTTCTAAGTCTAATTCCCATACTTGAGTGGAGCTTCTTGCATGGCTAAGGGTGAGATCTATCCTATAAAAGTCTATGAGGGATGCTGCTAGAAATTCTCTCATCATCTTTATTTGCTCATCTGCCCACCCATCTACTTCTTGCACCCTTTTCTTCATCATGCGCAGTGAGTCCATGTCACCCTGTGCAAGCAGCAATCTGAAAGAAGGGGTTCTGGGGTGAACTTCAGCCAAGGGCCATGTTAGTTCTGCCAAAAGTGCAAGGAGATTTGCATTTGTCTCTCTTTCCTCTTACAAATTTTGGCCCTATTTCACATATCGGGCCTCTATAGCCTTGGTAGCCTCTTTTAGCAAGTTTAATTCCCCTTTCTTGTCTCTTTTTCCCAGCTTGACCTCTATTATATTATAGTCTTTAGGCCTTGTGGCCACTACATTTATATTTTCTAGGGGTGTTGCGATGACCACAATGGTGCTACCTACTGGGTTGGTCTGAAGAGTATGGACCACCCATGCCCTTTTGGGCTTCTTTGTCTCGGCATTCTTTGCCATCATCTTGGCCAGTGATAGAGGAGCACCCGTAGTCACCGCCAAAGCTTTTCTTTTCTTGGTTTCTACAAGCCATTGTGGCTGATGGGGCAACCTGGCTGCCAATTCCTATTTGTTAAGATCCATTTCTAAATTTGGCGATGCATTTCCTGAGTCTATATTTTCTTTGAGCTCCTTTTCCTGCTCCTATTCCGGTTCCTTTTGCTCTTGTTCTTTTCTTGTTTCCTATTCTCTAGAACCTTCTATATTTTCTGTCGCGCTAGTGTCCTCTATAAAATCACCCAGGATCTTTTCCCTGGTCTTCGCTGCCATATCCTCAGGGACCTCATCTTCCCTGGTGGTATCAGTACCCTCTTCATTTTCTTCCTCTGGGACTTCTTGGTCCATTGGTTGCTGCTATTCTTGGGCCTTACTGGCCTCGTCTACTTCAACATTCTCCTCCTCTATTAGGACATCCTCCAGAGGTGGGTGAGGTTGCTGGCCAAATTTTAGCAAGGTGCTAGCTGTTACGACCTCAAAGAAAGTGCTTCAGGGCACTTGATCACCCAAAGTCTCCAAAGGCACCCGGAGTGTGATGGTCAGAGGTACAGTTATTCCCTGGGGTCTAGGTTCTCCTTCCATCGGTGGCTCAAGTGTAGGTTGCCTTGGAAAATCTGTGGTCTTCTAGACCTATGACTCTTCCTGTTCAGGCTTAGTATTTTCCTCCCAAGCCTCTTGCTCTGATATGTCCTTTTCTGTGGGGAGTTCTTATTCCGCAGGGGCCTCTTCCTCTTGAGCCTCGATTTATTTTACTACAGTATTGATGCCCTACCGGATCTCCAGGAGCTCCTATGTCGAGAAGGTGTCATCAAAATCATCATGTGACAGAGAGGAGTCTGAGATATCTTCAAGTTCAGGAGAATCCAAATTTACATCCACTGAGAGCTTCTCAGGCATACCAAGGGTGGCGCTTAGTGTGGGGGTCATAGTTGTTTTCTTTTTCCTAGTTAGAGAATCCTCAGTGTCCAAAATGTTGGAAGACTCTGTCTCAACAAAAGTCTTCCTATTCATCATCGCTACCAATGAAGTGGGGCCCATTGAGTAAGCAGCTACCATTGGAGTAATCGGGAGACCGGTAGCCACCTGCATGCTGATTTGTTGACTGGCCAATTTTGTCACCTCCATCTGGTCATGTAGCTTCGCCATTAGAAGTGTGGGAATATAAGGGGATGCCTTGGGCACTAAGACTCCCTCTTTTTCTTTTCCTTTGCTCACAGATGCTTCAGCGGGTGCGGCAGATGAAGAAGGTCTAGCGTTGACTGAAGAAGGGATGGTCTTCTTGACCGCTACTTTCTTGTGGGTGCTTTTGGGGCACACCTGGGAAAAATACTTATGACTTGCTTCTATGATGGGGTGGCATACCCCTTCAATCATCAAATCCTCTGGAGTGGCCCAATCCACTAGAGGGAGGTCTAGTTTGTCCAGCCCCTGTCCCTTGTATGTCAGATCCTCCAGTGGCCTGCCATCATTGAAACCCTTTGGGAAAGTCTGAAGGTCTAGCGCCTCCATGAGCCCTTTGCTCATTCTTGTATATTGCCGGGCCCTGAGATCAAAGCTATCCTGGAAATCCACCCAGAAGTCTTCAATGTCCTCTTCATGTGGGTAAATGCCCTAGGTAGTTGTCAGGAAATGGTCTCGGCCTCACCAAATTCCTTTAGTGAGCTGGCCCTTGTGATGACAGTTGACCCTTTGAATTATGGGATTCTGAACCCAGAAGCAGAGGTGGGAGCATCCAATGTGATGATTGTGGTGGGATATTGTAGCACCCGGGGATTTGGAAGCAAGACTGAGTGAGTGGTTGGGTTATACAATGCCACTAATTGCTTTATAAGCTTGGGTGCTTGCACCGTGCATGGAAAGTTTGTGGCCTTGATGATGCCGGAGGTAGCTAGGCAAGTGGCTATCTTATCCCCCTATTTCTTTAACCTGTAAGTGGTCTAGATAAGACCCTATAATTCAGCCCAACTCCCAGGGTTTGGATCCATTATTTCATGAACTTTGGAGTCTATCTTGGACCCCGCAACACCTCCATCCTTTGGATACTTGGAGGTCAGAGGCAAGTTTGCCAACATCCTTTCAATCTTCGATTTTGTGGCTACCCTAGTGGAGGTAGTTGGTAGTTTCAGGCTATCAGGAGGTGCAAAATCATCAGACATTTTGAATTAGCTTATCAACCACCTACAAGACCAAAAAACCATCAGGACATATATAAACATGAATTAAAACTCTTGGAGATTCTCCACCAGCCCACACCTGTCAAGCAAATGTTAGCACCTATATCAAAAGTTTCAAAGTATCTAAAAATGAACATTGGCTTGAGCATTTCGGAGTATGCGAACATGGTGATGAGGAAAAGTAGGAGACAAGATCCTGCTAGGAGTTTGGAGTCCAGACAAACTAGCCGTTACTGAAATGACTAGCAACAAGCTGTACTCTGGTTGATGTGCGCTAGCATGTGGGAAAATGGAAGGTGGTGTAAATATATTTATGGCATTGATTAGGAAAATTGAGCTAACATGGGGAAAAATTGAATGAATTTTAAATGCCATACATGGGAAATTAATCTTTCCATTAATGTGATGAGACAAAGGAGAGAGAAAGCTGCCATGGTTTGAACCAGCAAGGTGTTGAGTTCAAACTATGGTGACCTTGTCTCGTCGAGCTCTATCTCATGAAGGAAAAAATACATGAAAAAGTGTGAAGAACTCGCAAGCTCTGAGGGATATACATAGCACATATATACATAATATACATAAAAAGTATATGAGGGCTGAGGGCCGAAGCATATACAAACAAGATACCAAAAATATACATCATCTACAATAATATACAACAAAACTGGAACACAGAGCAACTACCCTAAAAAAAAACTAGAATGTACATAGTATACACTATCCTACATCTGCATAGAGGGTGGACAACCCTCTGGTAGAGCCGACCCACCAACGGGTGGCAGACCAAATAGTGAGAAATGCAAAGGAAAAAACAAAGCAAAGCAAAGATGAAATGAAACAAAAACAAGACAAACCAACACGAAACAAAAATAGAGAGTGAAGGAAAGAACCAGAAACACCAACCTAGAATCTGAAGAATGGTGAAGGGAAGAAGCATTAAGACCACTTTGCAATAGCTTTAACCTCCAACACCAAGAACAGCTACCGAAGGTTGATTCGTCATTACCCACTAAGCTCAGAGAAACTTGCACTCAATTTGCACTCAAATTTCCAATGAATCACTCTGAAAACTCTAAGTGTTTTTAGTCATGGTAACTGTGAAAATGATAGGTAAATTATATTTATACCCAAGGTAAAAATAAAGTTACCTTCTCTCTACAAACATTATAATAGGCGAACCTCCAGACTCTAGGCCCAGGGATTTAAAACAACCATGTCTTCTTATGAGAAAAGACATAGTGGCAGAGAATCCTAGAGTCTAGAATCCAGCTTCTAGAAAGGAAACAACAACTCTAGGACTGGGTCCCAGAGACACGAATGAAAAAAAAAAAACAAAACAAACCCTCTGGGAAGAAAAACCCGAAGAAGGAAACAAAAGAAACAAGGGCAAAGAAAACAAGGCAAGAGCCAAAAGCAAAAAGGGGGACCCAACATTTTGCACACAAAATGTAGGGAGGGGTATGTAGGGCATAACAAATGGTGACTACCTAGGATGAATGCCTTAGCGCATTTAAGAACCACAAAATCTCTGGTTAGCAAAATCGGAACAAATCGTTACTCAAAGCATCTTGCTTGCAAGGTGTGAAACGTCCGAGAAAATTCATCCATACGTGATTCAATCCATGATCCTTTCATCAGTTGTGAAGTGTGTGTGCTTTGGAAGGAATTCAAGATGATGACCTCTGGGAGAAACAGAGAAGAGGTACTAAGTAAACTAAACCTAAACTCATCAATTTCACTCATTTCTCCCGCATATTGGAGTCTCATCCCATCTTTTCTTTTGTTATTTTATTCTCTTCTAGGTGGGAGGGCGGTACTTCTTTCACTATTAAGATTAATCTTAGATAAATTCAATGGCAATACTTCTTTCACCCCTCAACCCACCTTAATTTTCTGAATGGGAAAGGAAAACTCCAGACCTAGAAAGAATCTCTAAAAGTGCAGACTTGGGTCAATCAACTAGTGTGACTGATATACTCTCAGTGGGTCCAATTACTTGTTCCTTTAAAATTTTGATTTAACTGATTACTAGACTTTCGGGGATAAATCTGATGAAGACTACTCATAATTTACCACCAAACTTGCAAAATAACTCTGGAGACCAGACCAATTCCACCATGCTAATAATAAATTCAAAGTTCATCAACACGCCAAAGGCACCATCCCAGAGACTAGATGTTATGTGAAGCATACCACCCTACAAAGGGGAGAAAAAAATTGGAAACCTGAAAAAAAACACAAAACAAAACCCAAAATGAAACAAAAGAGAAGGGGCAGTCCCAGAGGATAGCCAGCCAAACTATTTACAAGGCAAGGCACCCCAAAATGGGGACAATGGGAAAGAAATATTTAAAAGCAAGAATATTTACATAAAATACAACTTTGGGCAAACCTGCCTTATTTGAAGTAATGTTTGAGAAACAGTCCATTGATAGGCAATGGGATGGGTTCTCTATTCATAGTATTAAGGCGATAGGTATTTGGCCTACAGATCTCTGATATCAAGTATGGTCTAAGCCAGAGCCATTGGAACTTGGTGTGCTTTCCTTTCTTTTCCTAGGCTTTATCCCACAAAAGGACCAGGTCTGAGATCTGAAAGGCCTTGTATTGGGCTCACCGGTCAAACCAATGTTTTACCCCTGCTTGGTGACACGTGAAAATGTTAAAGGGCTGCATCTCATTGTTCTTCCATTCACACCAGATTCAAGAGCCAAACCCCCACAATATTATCCCGGTTGCTGAATTCCTAGATGAATTGTAAAACTGGGATCTGTAAATTAATCGGGAACACTAGATTCTGCCATAAACCAGATGGAATGGGGATGTTTCTAGGGTAGCCTTAATTTGAATGCAATCTGCCTAGAGGGAAAATCTTATCTTTTGGTGCCAGTCCCAAGGATTCTATTCTAACAGGTGTTTGATCACTTCAAGAAAATTTTTGTTTGTTGATTCAGCAACACCATTCCCCTGGGGGTAATAATTGTTGGAGAGCTTCAAAGTGATCTTCCAGTCATAGGTCCATTCAAGTATTTGTGCCAAAGAAAATGCTAGACCATTGTCACATACTATAGCGAAGGGCATTCTGAATCTCATGACAATGTTTTCTTTTAGGAATTTGATAACCACGTCTGCCATGTTGTTTTGGCATGGTATGGCTTCAGACCACCGGGTGCAGTAATCAGTTATAGTTAGGATGTATAAATGGTTGGAAGATGAGTTGGGGTTTATTTCCCTGATAAAGTCAAATTCCCACTGGGAAAAAGGTCTAGCTTCGACCACTGGCTGCAAGGGCATAGCCGGGTTACGCTCACGATGTGTTGCGGTTTGGCAAGTATGGCACTTTTGTACATGAGTGTAGACATCTTTAAATATGTAGGGCCAATAGTATCTAGCCTGAAGGATTTGATGGGTGGTGGCATTAGCTAAGCCATGCCTAGTCCCAAACTACCCATGAAACTCTTTAATCATTTTCATAGCTTGTTCCCTATCAATGCACCAAAGGTACACCCCTTCATAATTCCTGCGGTAAAGTGTGGAATTTTTTTATCATGAAATGGGCACTCTTCATCCATAGGGTGCAACATTTTTTGGGAGGAAACCCCTCCAAACATCTGTTATTTAACAATAAGTACACCAAATTAGTGTACCATAGGTATCGAGTGATAGACTCCACTGTGTATGTTTGACATTCTATGTGGGGAGTCTCTTCTGCCATCGCTTGACTTAGTCCCTGGCCTCAGACTATCTTCATGGGTTGCATTTCTAAATCATATTCTTGGAGGATGGCCATCCATTTCCCCCATATTTCACCCAATTCACTCTGCATTAGCAGAGATTTTGTATCTTGGTCCGGGATGATAGCATGAACCTTGCTCTGGAGAATGTAATGCCATAATTTCTTCACAGTGCGAACAAGAGCAGAGGCCTACTTTTCCAATGATGAATACCAGACTTTGGCATTCTTAAAGGGGGAGCTCATAAAAGCTATTGGTCATTCTTCCCCTTTGACCTTTTGGGTCAGTACTGCCGTAGCGAAATGCGGTGAAGCAAAGGAGTAAATGTAAAATGGGAGGGAGTAGTCTGGACTAGCCAGGATCGGTGCCTCCGTTATTGTCTATTTGATATGGGTGAATGCCCACTTTTCTTTAGGAATCCAATCAATTTTGGTGTCTTTCATCATCATCTCATTGAGTGGCTTCATGATTTCGGCGAATCTAGTGATGAACCGCCGAACAAAGTTGATCTTTCCAAAGAAAGATTGCATCTCTTTCTTGTTGCTAGGAATTTACAGGTTTAGAAATGCTTTGGCTCTCTTTGGGTCAATGGATATACCCTTCTTAGAGATGATATTCCTAAGCAACTTCCCTTTAGTGACCTTGAATATGCACTTCTTGGGTTTGAGGGATATTTCGTACCAGTGACATCTCTCGCAGATCTAGGCGACGTGGGTGGAATGGTCATGCCTGTCCCAAAAAAAGATGGTCAAATCATCTATGTAGATGATTATGCATTAGTTCACAAGGCCCTTGAATGCAATGTCCATGGCCTTCTGAAATATGGCTCCTATGTTAATCAAGCCAAAGGACATCCTCTGATATGCAAATGTCCCCCACTTGGTGGTGAATGTCGTTTTGTCTCTATCTTCATACTTAACCATGACTTGGTTATAGCTGGAGTATCTGTCACATCATTTGGGATCCATTCACTATCTGCAACACCTCATCCAACAAGGGGAGAGGGTGATTATCTTTCTTGGAGGCTCTATTCAAATTTTAGAAATCCACACAAAGCCAAATTTCACTGCTCTTCTTTCTCACAGGGACCAAATTGGAAAACCATGTAGTATGTCGGATTGGAAAGATTATCTAGGCTAACAGTAGTTTTTCCACCTCTTGACAAATCAGAGGGTCGATCAGTGGGTTGACTGGCCATTTCTTTTGTGAGAAAGGCTTAGCATCAGGTTTTAGTGGGATGGTATGAGTCATAATGGATGTGTCATATGTTTTCAAATCCTCATACCCCCACAAGATCATGTCTATGTATTCTCGAAGAACCGTGAGAATCTTATCCTTCTCCTTAGGGGAGTAGGAGGTACCAATGTGTATCATCTTTTCTTCACCTGGCTAGCTGATGTTCACTTCTTCAAATTTTCCTCCCTCAGAAGAGGATGATATATTTTCCCGACCCTGAGGATCCAAGTTGAAGATTCATTCAAGCGTGACCATCCCCTTCAAGATGGTGTTGGTAGGTAGATCCATGATCCCATCGTCTTCATCACCCTACCTAGTGTCATCGTGGTCTTGTTCCTCCACTATCTGGTCTTCAAAAACACTAACATTGGCCATGAAGGCCAGGATATGTTGATTGTCCTTAAAAACCTGAAAGTGGGTGACATTAGCTAGAATGGATGGGGTGGGGATCATCTCAATAGAAAATCTCTAGAGTCGTGAGCTGGCCATGGGCTCAAGTGTGCTGGCAGAAACAACAAGGGCATTTAGGACATAATTCTGTCATCGGGGAATAAGGTCAATGCTGAAGGCATTGAAATCTTCAATAAGGCTCCATGTTCGATTGCAGTATGCAGCCAGCCTCTTATCATGACATGTGTACTGACTTTGGACTTGTTTGACAATCAAATCTGAATCACCCACGGCCCGAAGGCAAGTGATTTCTTTCTTTAATGCAAATAGGAGTCCAAGGACCAAGGCCTCATACTCTGTGATGTTGTTTGTGCAGTTGAACTACAACTTGTAGGATGTGAGGAAGGATTTTCCTCGCAGGTTGATTAATTCCACTCTAGCCCCATAGCCTTGTTTGGATCGGGACCCATCAAACTTAAGGGTCCACAAATCATCTCTTGTCATCTGGAGCTGGGGAGATGGAGCAGTCTTCAGATTGTTTTTGGGAGACTTAGGAGGAGTTTCCTCCCATGCTGAAGGTGTGTGGGTGAGGTCTGCCTCCAAAGGGGTTTGGGGTTGAGATCCCTGGAGAAATGGCACAGAAGAAGTGCTTCCAGTAGGGATATTGGGCTCTAAGGAATCATGTTCATGCTCTTTGTTCTAGAGGGCGTCAATGTGCCAGGTAGTGATGGAAAGACAAGCATCACACTCTAGCTCTGAATGCTTTTGATAATTTAATCGGAACCAAGTACCAGACAAGAGCATAGCGGGGGTTGCTATGACACCCTAAAAGTTAACCTCAACCCTCAAATTTTCACTATGGGATCCTCTCCCAGGGTGAAATCAAACGTTAAGATTTCAAGGGATTGGTACACCTAGGGAGAAGTCTCAGAGAATAAGACCTTGTTAACCCTCCTGACTTTGGTAAGGGATTGCTTCATCCAGGGCTCACTTTCAACCTAGATCTTGTTTTATTATCCTTCCCAAGGGATCCATAAGTGGCAGAAGTTAGTCAAAAAGTATCCATTCAGGGATTTAGACCAATTTCAACTTAATAACATCCCATAAGTCTCTGGGCTGTCCACCACTTGAATATCAATTATGCTGGCTATTTTGGGGTCCTAGATGAGCTGTATCCGGACATTCTTCAATTTACCCACCATCTTCATAGTAGTTTTATCCAACTGGATTACTGCACCACTAGATGGGGTGGGTCAGAATCCAAGCTTATGGCATATGGATAAGGGCATGATGTTGCCCAAAGCTCCAGAATCTACTAGGCACTTGTGTATGTTTTTGCCTTGTATGTTCAGGCCTAGTAGGAATGAAGGATCTTCATTATTTCCCTAGAAGATGACCGCGTTGGCATCCTCAAAAGAGACAATCTTGGGTGGGCGGCTGACAGCTTCTGAGTTTCCCAAGAGTTTTAGAAGAGACTTCTTCTGCTCAGGATAGTTTAGCAAAACCTCCATCAAGGTCATGGAGGTGGTGGTTTGTTCTAATGCCTTTGTGATGTCAAACCTTCCTCCCAAGAATTGATGGCTTCCCTCAGCTAGGTCCTTTTCTTGGTTAGAGCTAGAACCTTTTAGAGGGATAGGCTGGTTAGTTATATTGTCCCGGGGAGGAGTGTCCTTGGGAGGTGTTGGCATGTAAACTGGTCTTTTACCGACCTGGCTCTGAGTGTTGTAAAGAGCCCATGGGTTGGTGAAGGCATTAGCCTCAAAGGCCAGAATCGACTCATCAAAGAATCCCTACAGTTCAGATTCTTCTTCATCTTCTCTAATGGATCCAAAGAAGATGGTCTCACAAGTGAATGCATTGTGAATTGGCTCTTGCACAAGAGGTTCTGGGGGAATAGGATCAGACGACTGTTGCCTGTCCAGCTGGAAAATCATGATGACCTTCTTCAGCGTGGCATAATTTACTTCATTGTGTGAACCTGCATCGTGCAATCTACACCAATTGGTCATGGGCTGGAAGTCTATGACTGGCGTGAAATGGGATGGTCCAGCACCATTCTAATTAGCATTTTGGTTTGGAAGTGGACCTCTGGTGTTTGTGTTGTTATTCCATTGTTGTTGGTTGGGCCAAGGCTCATTGTTGAAATTTTTTCCCCCAACATTTTTTTTTTTGGCTGGAGAAAATATTCCCTCTCTAGGAATTGGAATTTTGGGGTGTGTAGGACCCCGCCTTCAGTTGACCCATGTCCACAGTTAGGGTAGATAGCATTCGCCAGAGGGATTCAACCTCAGCGGTCAACTAAGTGTTTGCGTCACAATGTGATAGTTGTTGTTGGTTCCCTGGGAAGGCAGCAACATTTTCCAAAGTTGAAGGTGGTAGTCCTCCAGCCATAGATGACTGAAAGAAGGGCACTCTAGATGGTTGTGTCTGTGGTTGTTGTGTCTGCTATAGCTGGTTCCAAGGGAAAGATTCTAGACCTGATATTATCTGAGTTTACAATGGATATATGTACCGGGCCAGCTGGTCTATTGGCAGTGGTGGGGGAGTCATGGCCATCGCGAGGGAACCCATTGCCAGATTGGGGTTATATCCCCCAGTGTAAGGATTTCCACTGGGATCATGTTAAATGGTGTGCTCTACCCAATCCTCCCCAGGGATTTGTTGAGGCCGCGGGATAGCTCTAAGTCTAGGTTGTAGAATTTTTCATCCCAGTCACCCAGGATGGTAGTTCTCCAAAGGAGAGTGGAAATGAAGGGATCAATTATGTTGAGATAGGTCTGTATGGTCACTTCCATGGATGGGATAAAGGGGCCCGTGCTATGCTTTAGGGCACACTGGAACTGGTGATTGAATACTATGAGGGGTTCATTTGGTTCCTTCCTGATGGAAATTAACTGGCTGTGGGAACAAGCTAGGTCCACATGTACATGGAAGGCAGCTAGAAAGGCATCTTCCATGTCCTACCAGCTATTGATGGAGTTGGTGGGAAGATTGAGGTACCAGTTCAATTTGTTTTGTCCCAGGGATAAAGGGAACATCCAGGTCACAACATCTTGATGTTGGATCTAGTGTTATTTCATGGCATCTTTGTATGCCTACAGATGCTCTTCTGCGATTCATGCACCTAAGTGCTCATATCAGGGACAAATATTTTTAGGGTGTGGAGGTCAATCGTTGGCTGCACCTAAAAAAGTTCCCATTGGGGACCTGATATTTTCAAAATAAGTAGCCATTGGGGGAGTTGAGTTTTGATTAGGTTGAGCATTAATCCCTAGGATTGTCTGGGGGACTTGGGTATTATGTGGTACACTTGATCCCCAGACAATGATGGTTGGTCTGATTTTTGGGGTCCATTTCTTTCAAGCAGGGGACTCAAGTTCCACAAACCTTCTGAGATTGGGGGCTAATCTAAGGACTCTTTCAAATCTCACTGGGCAAAAAGATCCAATCCCACTGAAGGCTTGACTATTAAAACTATGGCTTGGGGAATCCTTGGGTGGTGTAAAATCTGAATCCTGAGAGGGGGACGAGTTCATGCCCTCCTTCTAGCGCTAGTTTCTATTGACGGGACTTTGTGACTGGGTCTGCCAATAGATGTAAGTTGTCACCAGGTACCGGGGGTAATGACCAACTTCACCTATAAAGGTTCTCAGGGGAAATGAGATTCCCTAGGCCTCCAAGCACGTGAGAGTCGGGTCTCAACAGTGTGGGGCTTGGTTGGGAGATGTGACTATTTTTTGGGGGGGATAGCTAGTTATCTTCAACTCATCAACTCTGAGGATTTACGTAAACAAGGTTTCCTCCAACCATGCTTTCACTTAACAAATAAACTTAAAAATATGGTGCAGAGTTAGAAGTATTTCATCTACCTACAGTTATGCTAAACATTCAAAACATCGACAATGCTCTAACACACTACACTAAATACTAAAGAAATATATAACCATCAGCTTATATTTTATTAGTAGCAAAGAAAGGAGGTCGTTAATCTACTTTAAGAATTAGAGCAAAGGACATGAAGAACATAAAGCATAAAATATCGTCAGCCCAGAAGATAGAGTACCCACAACATCATTAAGAGAACCCTTCCTTCTTCATTAATATCCTTCCAACAAGCACTGGTGTGTGGTACAATGAGAACTCCCAGGGAGCATTTAACTACTGAAAGCTTAAAACTATGGAGCATTGAGTTCTACCACTAGGAAATGAGAAAACTGCTTTGCTATTAACTGTGGACTACAAAATCATCAATTTTGCTGACCCTTGGAATGAGGTCAGACTTATTATTTATACACATCTTTTGACCTAACCCTAACCCTAACTTATTTTACACTTTTACAATAAAATACATTATCTGATGACCAGTACTACCTGCACCATGTTACAAAAGAGCTTGAGACAGAAAAGGCCTGACATGTCAGAAGAATAAGACAAAAAAGGTGGAGTGGAAGAATCAGCCTTGAGAAGGGAGCTAGGAAGGAGAAATAAGAAATTTGATCACCCAAGGATCGAGGCTACATGCCTCATAAATGGGAAAGTGGTGCCCTGTCTCCAATGCGCCAGGTGTATCTCTGAAGTGGCACCTTGGGAGACCATCTGTCAGAAACCTCTTGTCAAACTAATGTGCCTTTTTGTAGTTCCCCATCCTCTGACAACCTTTATTATTGTCTTGAAAGTGACCGGTCAGCATTGGGATCTGAGACATGGGTCACTTGAAGAATTCAAAAATGTGGGACCTGGAACTCTGGGATTCGAGGACTTGCATTCCAAAAGAATAAAGAATACAAAATATTATGTCAGGCTAAATTCTCCCAGATCCGGAGAACTTTATTGACTTATATTTTCTCCCAAGCCTGTAACACTTGGCTAATGTTCTCTTCATCTATGCTCTAGATGCTATCCCATATGCTACGAACAACCTCCATTGCCTCCTCAACCTCTCCGGCCCTACTCTGGAACTTGTTCACCATATTAATGGTGTCATGCAACTGAATCATGGTCTTTGACAATTGGGACAACCTGCCTTGATCAAAATCTCTACCTGACAGATACAGGGATTCTATCCTTTCATCAAACTTGCCAAGGAAATAATCCTCCAAGGTACATGTTCCAGTGGTGAGGGGATCAACTTGTGAAACCCCAACCACGAATGCCTAGAATCAACCCAAGGGATATCGGGAACCTATTTTCTTTTTCTTTAAGGTCTTAACCAGTTCCTTGTAAGCCTCAATTTTAAAGGCAAGTATAGAGTACTAGACCTGGAGGGAATCATATGATTCTTCTCCCAAAATACTAGACTTTATGGCAACCTCTTCACCAATACTGTGGATCTCCTCCAACCCGGCCTTCCATTTTTCATATTTTTCTAAGTCTAACTCCCATACCTAAGTGGAGCTTCTTACGTGGCTAAGGGTGAGATCTATCCTATAAAAGTCTAGGAGGGACACCACTAGAATTTCTCTCATCATCATTATTTGCTCAGTTGCCCACCCGTCTACTACTTGTGCCCTTTTCTTCATCATGCACAGTGAGTCCACGTCGCCTTGTGCAAGCAAAAATCTAGAAGAAGGGGTTCCAGGGTGAAATTTGGCCAAGGGTCATGTTAGTTCCGCCAGAAGTGCAAGGAGATTGGCATTTATCTCTCTTTCCTCTTGCAAATTTTGGCCCTGTTTCGCATACTGAGCCTCTATAGCCTATTTTAGCAAGTTCAATTCCGCTTGCTTGTCTCTTTTCCCTAGCTCAACCTCTATTATATTATATTCTCTAGGCCTTGCAACCACTGCATCTATATTTTCCAAGGGTGTTGCGATGACCGCAACAGTGCTACTTGCTGGGTTGGTCTAGAGAGTATGTGTAACACCCCAAAATTGGCATCTTGCAACCCTAACCAATTTTGTTGCATTTGTCATTCTTCTAAATCATCAAAGTCCTATTGTACTAGGCAAATTCTGAGTTTTCACTGACTCTACTCGACCTGAGTGTCAAATGCAGAAAATCCTAAATCTGTATTAATCATACATCATATTTAATTCCTAAATATCTATTTGGCTAAACAAACCTTATGATCGAATTAATTTAATTAATAAAGTCCTAGCACTTTAATTGAATTAAATTCACCCTCTTTAGCTGAGACACATAAAAA
>MU223248.1:388979-411001 GCA_018584345.1 Thuja plicata
TCTCATTTTCTTAAGATCATATAGATTAATTGCATTTTGCAAGTAGAATAGCTTCAATTTCTAGATTAAATTGCATTGAAATCATGTAGCATTCATGTTTAGGTGATCATTCATGTTTCAATTTCTACCATAATCTTTGCATTGCATAGCATTTATCATGGTTAAAAATCATTCATTCTTAGATGGTCCATAGTTGTGAGGCCCTCGTCCTCAGAGAAAATTTCAAAACTCCATCTAGATAGAAGGCAACAGGTCGAATCACGCAGACAGGCAGGATGAATAACTCATATTCAGTCTTGGCTGTACCTGGTGAAGAAGGACTATGTTGAAGTGTGTGGTTGATTTAGAAGGCCAAAATTAACTCATACAGTATGGACCACCCATGCCCTTTTAGGCTTCTTTGTCTTGACATTCTTGGCCATCATCTTGGCCAGTGATAGAGGAGTGCCCATAGTCGCTGCCAGAGATTTTTTTTTCTTGGTTTCTACCAGCCATTGGGGTGGCTGGGATGGCCTGGTTGCCAATTCCTATTCATTAAGATCCATTTCTAAATCCG
Source organism: Thuja plicata (assembly GCA_018584345.1). Taxonomy (NCBI): domain Eukaryota; kingdom Viridiplantae; phylum Streptophyta; class Pinopsida; order Cupressales; family Cupressaceae; genus Thuja; species Thuja plicata. The sequence continues at coordinate 389,536 of MU223248.1, forward strand.
GTGACACATTCCCTGAGTCTACATTTTCTTCGAGCTCTTTTTCCTGCTCCTGTTCTGGTTCCTTTTGCTCTTGTTCTTTTATTTTTTCCTGTTCTCCGGAACCTTCTATATTTTCTGCTACGCTGGTGTCCTCTATAAAATCACCCAGTATCTTTTCCCTGGTCTCTACTTCCATATTCTCAGGGACCTCATCTTCCCTGGTGGTATCAGCAGCCTCTTCATTTTCTTCCTCTGGGACTTCTTGGTCCATTGGTTGCTGCTATTCTTGGGCCTTACTGGCCTCGTCTACTTCAACATTCTCCTCCTTTATTGGGACATCCTCTGAAGGTGGGTGAGGTCACTAGCCAAATTTTAGGAAGGCCATAGCTGTTATGACCTCACCGAAAGTTCTTTGGGGCACTTGATCACCCGAAATCTCCAAAGGCACATAGAGTCTGATAGTTGGAAATACGATTGTTCCCTGGGGTCTAAGTTCTCCTTCCATCAGTGGATCAAGTGTAGGTTGCCTTAGAAAATCTGTGGTCTTCTGGACCTGTGATTTTTCCTGTTGAGGCTTAGTATTTTCCTCCCAAGCCTCTTGCTCTGATATGTCCTTTTCTGTGGGGAGTTCTTCTTCCGCAGGGGCCTCTTCCTCTTGAGCCTCAATTTCTTTTACTGCAGTATTGATGCCCTGCCAGATCTCCAGGAGCTCCTCTGTTGAGAAGGTGTCATCAAAATCATCATGCGATGGAGAGGAGTATGAGATATCCTCAAGTTCAAGAGAATCTGAACTTACATCCACTGAGAGCTTCTCGGGCATACCAAGGGCGACACTTGTTGCGGGGGTCATAGCTATTTTCTTTTTCCTAGTTAGAGAATCCCTGGTGTCTAGAACACTGGAAGACTCTGCCTCATAAAAAGTCTACCTATTCATCATCACTACCAAAAAAGGGGGGCCCATTGAGCAAGTAGCTACCATTGGAGTAATCGGGAGACCAACAACCACTTGTATGTTGATTTTTTGACTTGCCAATTTTGCCGCCTCCATCTGGTCATGTAGCTTTGCCATTAGAAGTGTGGGAATCTGAGGGGATGCCTTGGGCACCAGGACTCCCTCTTTTTCTTTTCCTTTGCTCACACTTGCTTCAACAGGTGCGGTGCACGAAGAAGGTCCGGCGCCAGCTGAAGAAGGGATGGTCTTCTTGACCGCTGTTTTCTTGCGAGTGTTTTTGGAACACACCCGAGAAAAATACTTATGAATTGATTCTATGATGGGGTGGCATACCCCTTCAATCATCAAATCCTCTAGAGTGGCCCAATCTACTAGAGGGAGGTCTTATTTTTTGAGCCCCTGTCCCTTGTACGTCGGATCCTCCAGTGGCCTGCCATCATTGAAACCCTTTGGGAAAGTCTAAAGGTCTAGCGCCTCCATGAGCTCTTTTCTCATTCTTATATGTTGCTAGGCCCTGATATCAAAGCTATCCTAGCAATCCACCCAGAAGTCTTCAATGTCCTCTTCATGTTGGGGGGATGCCCTAGGTAGTGCGACAATAATCTTGCTGTGGGGATCATAATTCTTTTGGGTGTGGTTGAATTCAACCAACCCCAATCCTTTTAACTCATTATCTACCTCCTAGGCCACGGCGAGGCTGCATGTGTAATTCCCACAAGAAAAGTGGAATGGGACATTAACGACCTTCTTCATTATGAAGAAGGCGCGTAGATCCATCATCTACCTAGAGAATTCTAAAATAATAATCCTATCCCCACAATACTGGGGAAGGAGGTAGGGCTTATCGTTGAAGCTTGTCACCCTGATGTATGTATGGCATTTGAATTGAATAAAATATTGGCCATAAGAATTGACCAGTGTCATTGCCTCCTTTGAGAGGCGGTACCCAAAATCTCAGGTAAGCATAAGAATGTTGTGGTAAATGAAGGCATCATTTACCCAGTATAAATTCTCGAATCTGAGCTCCCACTGCAATTGGGGATAATGATCCCAAGGTGTGACCTATCCTCGACCATTCCTGAGCTCTCCAACTATCCCTAGGCCTTGAAAAGCTGGCCTTTGCTATGCCAATGCCCACAACACATATGAAGTCATATAGAATTATGAATTCTTGGTGATGGTCTTCATCTATGTATCTACATGATTTGATATAATTGCCACCCAGTTGAAGGTCTTGTTGTGCATTTTTATGCAATATAAGAATTAATACATCCATTCCAAAAATTCCTGGGTGTGGGGCTATCCAAAGATTTTGCACAAAAATATTATTCCCACTTGAATGGTCTCCTTGAAATCCCCACGGGGAATTTCCAACTTCATTCTCTTGTAGTCTCATTTTGGATACTTTAACCAATGATTATTGAGGTTTTGCCGGGAAGTGGTCTCGGCCTCACCGAATTCCTTTAATGAGCTAGCCCTGGTGATGACGGTGGACCCTTTGAATTGTGGGATTCCCAACCCAGAAGCAAAGGTGGGGGCGTCCAATGTGATGATTGTAGTGGGATAGTACAGCGGTTGGGGATCTAGAAGCAAGACCGAGCGAGTGGTTGGGTTATACAATGCCGCCAACTATTTTATAAGCTTGGGTGCTTGCACCATGCATAGAAAGTTTGCAGCCTTGATGATGCCAAAGGAACCTAGGCAAGTGGCTATATTATCCCCTATTCCTTTAACCTGTAAGTGGTCTGGATAAGACCCTATAATTTGGCCCAACTCCCGGGGTCTGGATTTTTTATTTCACAAACTTTGGAGTCTATCTTGGACCCCGCAACACCTCCATCCTTTGGATACTTGGAGGTCAAAGGAAATTTTACCAACATCCTTTCAATCTTTGATTTTGTGGATGCCCGGGTGGAGGTAGTTGGTAGTTCCACGCTATTAGGAGGTGAAAAATCATTAAACATTTTGAATTAGCTTATCAACCACCTGCAAGATTGAAAAACCATCAGTACATATATAAACATGAATTAAAACTCCAGGAGATTCTCCACCAACCCGCACATATCAAGAAAACATTAGCACCTATATCAAAAGTTCTAGAGTATCTATAAATGAAAATTGGCTTGAGCATTTTGGAGTATGCAGACATGGTGACAAGGAAAAGTAGGAGACAAGATACCATTGGGAGTCTAGAGTTCAGACAAACTAGTCGTTGCCAATGTGACTGGCAACAAGCCGTACTCTGGTTGACGTGCATTGGCATGTGGGAAAATGGCAGGTGGCGTAAAGATAGTTATGGCATTGATTAGGACAAGTGGGCCAACACAGGGCAAAATTAAATGCCAGATCAGATGCATTTTAAATGCCATACATGGGAAATTAATCCTGCCATTAATGTGACAAGATAGAGGAGAGAGAAAGTTGCCATGGTTCAAACCAGCAAGGTGTCGAGTTTGAATTGTGGTGACCTTGTCTTGTCGAGCTCTATCTTGTGAAGGAAAAAATACATGACAGAGCGTAAAGAACTCACAATCTCTAAGGGATATACATAGCACATATATACATAATATACATAAAAAGTATAGGAGGGCCAAGGGCCAAAGCGTATACACATAAGATACCAAAAATAATAAGCATCTACAACAATATACAACAAAAATGGAACATAGAGAAACTACCCTAAAACAAAACCAGAATGTACATAGTATACACTATCCCACATCTGCATAGAGGGCAGACAACCCTCTAGCAGAGCCGATCCACCAACAGGTGGCAGACCAAACAATGAGAAATGCAAAGATAGAAACAAAGAAAAGCAAAGCTGAAATGAAACAAAAACAAGACAAACCAACATGAAACAAAAATAGAGAGTGAAGGAAAGAACCAGAAACACCAACCTGGAATCTAAAGAATGGAAAAGGGAAGAAGCACTAAGACTGCTCTACAATAGCTTTAACCTTTCATGCCAAGAACAGCTACCGAAGGTCGATTCATCGTTACCCACTAAGCTCAGACAAACTTGCACTCAATTCACACTCAAATCACCAATGAATTGCTCTAAAAACTCTAAGTGTTTTTAATTGTGATAACTGTGAAAATGACAGGTAAATCTTATTTATACCCGAGGTAAAAAGCAAGTTACCTTCTCTCTACAAACTTTGGAACAGGTGAACCTCCGGACTCCGGGCTCGAGGATTCCAAACAACCACATCTTCTTACAAGAAGAATACATCGTAGCAGAAAATCCCGGAGTCCAGAATCTAGCTTCTAGAAAGGAAACAACCAACTTTGGGATCGGGTCTTGAAGATGCGAACGAAAAAAACAAAACAAAACAAACCCTACGGGAAGAAAAACCCTGGGAAGGAAACAAAAGAAACAAGGGCAAAGAAAAGAAGGCAAGAGCCAAAAGCAAAAAGGGAGACCCAAAATTTTGAACACAAAATGTAGGGACGAGTATGCAGGGCATAACACCCTATCCAATGGCTATGGAGTCACTTTAAATGAAAATACCTTTAATAACAAGATACATCAAATGTAAAACTTGCAAATGATCACTAAATCTAACTATGCCTTCCACAATTAGTTTAGACTTCTTGAAAGTAGAAATAATCATCAAATCTGTTATAACTCTTTACTCACTCAAACTACCATAAGTATTTTAATTCTCTCCTTGAAATAAATCCTAAACTAGTTAGACACTATGCCTTACAAAGTGATGGACTGAGATTTCCTTAACAACTAATCCAAATGAGTACAAAATCTGAAACAAAGACAACTATTCAGTCGGATCAAACATATAGCAGGAAATATAGACATATATTAATATCAAAACATCAATTGCATATAAATTCAGAGCCAAGGAGATAACTGATAGCCTTAATCAAAATATGCAAAGCTTATAAGCATTCTATGGCATAAAAATCCCATCACTTCAAAATGATCTTGGAAATCCTTTTATAGATAAGGATTGCAACAAGCTTTGGATCATTTTAGGGAAAAAAGACCAACTAGGTCATTCAAGACATTAAAAGTATTAATATCATTTCAACTACCTTGCCTTCAACCAGAAGTAAACTCTATCATCAATCCACTCTGCAAATCTGATCTGTAGCCACCATTTATTTTAAAATATTAAAGAATATTCCCTTGAAAAGGAATATGGTATGTCTCTATTCATCAGGGAATGTATGTCTTTGGAGGATATCTAATCCTCGAACCACCAGACTTGGGAACAGATCCATCATTAAAACATAACAGATAGGGAATCGACTAAGGGTTTTAAAGGATCTACAAATCTAATCATAAACCCTAATATCATATTAACTCAACATAAATGCAACATAAAAACACACAGATCCATCAGAATTTTGTCTTGGGAGCATCCCTTAATTGGATAAAAATAACCTAGTAAATCAGATTTATCATTTATTATCTACAACATGAGTTGCAGAACCACCGCTATGAAACCTTGTGAAAATTAGTTTAAATATTCAAAAATATTATATAATGGGTACACCTAGCACAAAAATATCCATCAATGGTAGAGATCAAAACCTTTATTCAACTTTAAAACATGGTCGTCAATCTCCTTTTAAAACACTTGTGAGCCAATATCTGATTTGGGCACGCATCAACAAGTCGTGATGCCTTGAAGAATATCCATCGTGTGAGTTCTATTTGAGATAAATCATTGGTTGTCTGATGAAATCCAACCCAATTTAACCTTATTTTCTTTGAAAACCTAGAGCCATGGTCAAATCAAGAAACATGACACATAATAAAGATTCCTCAAAGAATAAACAATCCACATCTATTGATTTAGGAAATACACCAGTCATTCGCTAAAAACAAACATGGAAAATCTTTATCTCTGCCTTAGCTCTGGTTGGGTCCTATCATATGCCATGCATCCCACAAGAATGAACATGAAATGAAATAAAACTCATGAAACTCTTGTTTGAGGGAAAATGGCCACCATAGGATCAAAATAGATCTAACCACATATTAACTCCTTTATGCTTCGAAAACTGACAGCCCCACAAACTAGGCTGGACACGTGGAAATCAGGCGTAATGCCTCAATGGATATTCATCGATAAACTTTTTTTTAAGGTTTTATGTCAACTATAGGATCAAATTTGATCTTTTATAACTTTACTTTACCTTCAACTATAGTCAGGACCCACCTTGGACATAGGTCTTTCAGGCGCGATGCTGCAAAGGTTTAAACATCACAAAACTTATGCTCAAGGAATTATGCCTACCACTTGATTGAATCTAATCTGATGGTCCTGCATCAATATTGCAACCTTGACTATGCCCACCATCTTCTATGTGGTGCAAAGATGTGATGCCTCAATGAATATTTGACGTGCATCTTATGTTTGTAGGAAAGCACCAACTGCTAGATAAAATCTAAATTGCTCAATGCTTGATGTCTCTTATAACCCAACCACTTTAGAGGTCTCATACATGCATGATTCCATGAAGAATAACTTCCCTACAAGTCTTGATCCCAAAAATACACACATTGTGTGATGAAGACAAATCTGATGGTGTAAAATCCTTGCCGCTAGCTTTTGAACATGCTGAGCTCACAATCCTACAATAGACACTTGGCATTTAGGCATTATTCCTTGATGATTAAATTGGCCACATCTTCTGTTTGAGGGATAGAGATAACCACTAGATTAGAATGAAATTTCTCGATGCTTGGGGGAAATAAAGTAACTTAGGGACATTAGACTTTAGGAAAAATTAAAATGGACCCCACTAAGACTTAGGAGATATTAAAGATATGGCCCCGCTCGAAAAAAACTTAACCCATGGGATTTAAGTGACTTGAGTGACCCAAAAAAGTAACTTCATTTTATAATAGGTATATAGAAGACCTAGGGTTTTAGACCAAATTCATACCAAAGGTTTTATAGGCAACACCTTTGGTTTTAAAACCAGGCTATAAAATCATTAAAATTTGAGATACTTAGCAGGAGGGAAAATGATGCAGGAGCATCCTAGGGTAGTTGGAAACCTGTTTCACCAAAAACATGTTTTGGTTTGATGTTCATTTGTTGCTTGGGAGCTCGATAATATGGTCGATAACTACCATGGAGTTCCTTTTTAGAGTGCTCAGTTACCTGTTGGCTCGGTTACTTGTGGCTCGATCTCGGTGATTGGTTTCTTGGTCTTGGTTACTGAGTAGGTGTTTTGTGTTGTTTCTCGGTGGTGTCTATTTTGTGGAGCTCAGCTCAGTTGTGCCTCTCACTAAGTGTTCTATTTTTGGTGTTCTTGATCACTAATGGGGTTTATGCTATCTGTTGGGCTAGCTGACTGGTGCATTTAATTTGTGGTTGTGTGTGGGGAATGTGAGGACCTATATCTTGCTTGGTTTACTCTCATATGCTGATTTAATGACTATTGGAGGTCGACTGATGGATAACATATTGGTACTGTGTTCTTGATACCAAATTGGGTTTATTTATGTTATTTCATATTGTAATGTTGACTTGTGGAATATTTGTATAAAATAGATTCTAGGTTGATGTTTAGAGGGGGGATTGAGATCAGACAAAGATGTTGGATAGTAAGGTGATAAGATGAAATATTGTAAGTTGAGGCAGATAGTTGTAAGTGGGTAGATAGAAATTGTAGATTTCTTGGAGGCTTGCAAGCACAAGTTTAGATCTGGCTTTCTTCCACTAAGCTATAGAGTAGACTGGGAGTGTTGGATCATGCGAGATCTTGTTGATACTATTGGTGTTTTGGCCCTAACCAGAAAGGGCTTACATCGTGACATTTTGCATGTAATTGAATCTAAAAATGAATATGAATTGATATAAGTTGTTATATCTTTGTGTTGTTGAGTTTCCACTATTGTGTTGTTGTTGGCTACAAGTTTGGAAAATCCTTTATTGGATCCTCTGAGCTTGACTATACTAGGTGGTATCAGAGTGATTTTTTTCTTGTGGAGTGTAGGGTTTTCAAAGATTCAGAGAGATGCCTCCTAGAAGATTGGGCCCTGGGGTGATTGCAGATCTTTCTGAGGAAGTAGAAGCAAGGATAACAAAAATATTTAGATCTGAGATGGTGGAAATAAAGAATAAAATCATAGAAGGTATGAGAAATGTTGGATTACATAGAGGTCCTAGAATAGATGATGGTTATGAAGAAGCCACTAAAGACTTTGAAGCTACTGGATCTAGTGGCGTTGACAGAGCTGATCGAATGGAGAGATCTGGAGGAGATAGACATGATTGGTTGCAGAGATCTAGAGCTTGGTTGAGTACAAGCTACCGAATGGAGGTGTCCAATTTTTTAGGTATATTGAGACCCAAGGATCTAATTGATTGTATCGGTGATTTAGAAGACTAATTTGAGCTGGAAGACATTGAAGATCCACTTAGAGTGATATTGACACAAACTAAGTTGAAAGGACATGTTGCTTTATGGTAGAAAGAGTTGCAGAGGGACAGAGAAGAAGAAGGTGAGATGCAGATCAATCTATGGAGATTCATGGTGACAAAGCTAAAGGATAAGTTCATTCCTTCTAACTATGAATTTGAGTTTTTTAACAAATTGTAGAATCTAAAATAGAAGGAGATGACTATGGAAGATTATACCAAGGAGTTCTACAAGTTGACTATTCAGTTTGGTTATAGAGAACTTTATAAGGAAAAAGGTGGCAAGGTATGTTAATAGTCTGAGATTCAATATCAAGGATGAGATTGGCATGTTGAAGATTGACTCGGTAGAGGATGCTTATCAGTATGCCTTGAAGGAGGAAGATAGGTTGAAAAGAAGAAATCATGGTAATTTTTGAGAGAAAGAAAAGAAAGAACAGTCGGTGAAGGATAAACTGAAAGTTGAAGATGAAACAAAGAATGTTGAATTGAGGAGAAGAGTAGGTAGAGATGTATTTAGAGGTACCTATTACAACTATGGTGAAGAAGGAAATTGCTCATTTGAATTTCCCCATGCAGATAAGAAGGTCTGTAGTCACTGAAATGCTGTGGTGAATGAGGTTACTGAGAATGGACTTGAGGTGGAGGGTGTGACTCTCTTTCTTAGGATAACTTTTCTTCCCTCAAAGAAAGTTGATTCTTGTCAAAGGAAGAACTTGTTTAGGATTATGTGCAAGTCTGGTGGTAAATTTTGTAAGGTGATTGTTGATGGAGGAAGTAATGACAACCTAGTTGTTGAGGAGATGGTTCATAAACTTTGTTTGAAAAGGTTGTGGCACCCTTGTCCTTATAGGATAATTTGGTTGAAAGAAGGTCATGCAGTAGAGGTGAAGGAGTAGTGCATGGTGAGTTCTTACATTGGTTCTTATAGAGATGAAGTATTATGTGACATTGTAGAGATGATTTCTTATCATTTTTTACTTGGGAGACCTTGGCAGTATGATAGAGAGGCTATTCATGATTGTAAAGGAATTTGATTAATATCTTGAAAGATGGGCATAAGTCTATTTGGATTCCTCTGAAGGATGAAGACAAAGGAAGGAGGAAATTGAGCATTGGTAGCAGATCTAAGATGGTTGTGCGAGTTGGTGCAGGCATTCAAATTTATAAATCTAAAGGTACTTCAAAAAGTACTAGTGTAAAAAGGAAGCAGAAGAAGAACCGAGGGAATAGTGTGTTGGTTGAGGACTTGGAGGACATGTATATCAAGAACTAGTTTGGGATCTATGTGATGAATCCCAACAGATATTTGTCTAGGTGCTGAGAACATATTTTCCGCGCATGGGGTGTCTAATGCAGGAGCATCCTGGGGTAGTTGGAAATCCTATGTCACCAAAAAAATGTTTTGGTTTGATGTTTATTTTTTTCTTGGGAGCTCGATAATCTGGTCAATATCTTCCTTGGATTTCCTTATTGGAGTGCTTGGTTACCCATTGGCTCGGTTAATTGTGGCTCGGTCTCAGTGATTGGTTGCTCGGGCTTGGTTACCAAGTAGGTGTTTTATATTCTTGCTTGTTGGTGTCTGTTCGGTGGAGATTGGGTCAGTTGTGCCTCTCACCAAGTGGTTTGTTTTTGGTGTTCTTGATCACCGATGGGTTTTATGCTATCTATTGGGCTTTATGACTTGTGCATTTAATTTTTGATTGTGTGCGGGGGATGTGAGAACCTATATCTTGCTTGGTTTACTCTCCTATGTAGATTTAATAATTTTTGGAGGCCAACTGATGGGTAACACATTGGTTGTGTGTTCTTGATGCTGACTTGGCTGACTTATTTATGTTATTTCATTTTGTAATGTTTACTTGTGGAAAATTTGTATAAAAGAGAGTCTAGGTTGATGTTTATACGAGGGGAATTGAGATCAGACAAAGATCATGGATAGTAAGCTGATAAGATAAAAGATTGTAAGTTGAGGTAGATAGTTGTAAGTGGGTAGATAGAACTTTTAGATTTCTTTGAGGCTTGTGAGCACAAGTTTAGATATATCTTTCTTTCACTTAGCTATAGAGTAGACTAGGAGTGTTGGATCCTGCGAGATCTTGTTGATGCTATTGGTGTTTTAGCCCTAATCGGGAAGGCCTTAGAGCCCAAAATGTTGCATATAATTGAATCTAAAAATGAATATGAATTGATATAAGTTGTTATATCTCTATTTTGTTGAGTTTTCATAGTTTTCTTGTTGTTGGTTACAATTTGTATAGTCCTTTATTGGATCCTTTGAGCTTGATTGCATCAAAAAACCTTTTGCAATCTTAACCATATCCAGAACATGAAAATGCCAAATGGAAAATTTATGACTAATAGTAGCTCTGACTGAGGATGATTGATTTCAAGATCAAATCAAGAATCAAGAACTCTGGGAAAAGCATATCAGGGACAAACAAAGCTCCGCAGAAAAAACTTGGGGATATATACAAATGTACATCCAACAAAAAGAAAACACACCTAAAGCCAACTACATATATACATGACTACTGTGCATGGAAAGAAACTTAGCTAAAGAAAGGTTTTAGGAATTCCCATGCACTGACAATTCCAATACCTCATTATCTAGATTTCTCAAAAAATATGAATCCTTACAATGTGTCTGATGAATAACTCAAGGCCCTAACCATAAGGATTCAATTTTTTTTATGTTTTCCTTTGTCTTCAGCTTTATCATTCCACTGCAACACCATGTCATCTGGCTGAAATTTTCTGTTATTGGCACTCTTTTCAAACAGATACTTCATTTTCTATTGACCTTTCAAGTTTTTCTTCTGTTCCTCTTGTCTGATTTCATCCAATTCAACCAATTGGACCATTCTGTTATGCATGACATCACTCACTTCCAAACCTTCATCCTTAATGAATTTATAAATAGGAAGTAAATTATTTAATGGTAATCTAGCTTGCATACCATAAACCAATTCAAATGGGGACTTGTTAGTGGCCTTTTTTTACTGTTACTCTATCAGCCCATAAAGCTAATTTTAACTTAGAATGCCAAGATCTTTTGTTTGTTTTCAAAGTTTTCTCAAAATATATAGAATTATCTTATTATTGGTTTATGCATGTCCATTAGCTTGTGGGTGGTATGGGGAAGAATATGAAATCACAATCCAATATTCATCACAAAATTCCTTAAACTCTTCTGACTTGAAACACATAGCATTATCCATTATCAATTTCATAGGGACACCAAATCTGGTCAGAATATTTTCCATAAAAAACTCAATTACAACCTTACTATTTTCTTTATTAGTAGGAATTGCCTCTATCCATTTTGTAAAGTAATATGTGGAAACCAATATCCAACTATGTCCACCACTAAATTTTTCTGAAAACTCCCCAATAAAATCAACCTCCCACATGGCAAAAGGTGCCTCAACCACTACTGGATTTATCGACAAAGCACCTGAATACTTACACTTGGAAGAAAATATCTGAAATGCTTCACACTTTTGGAAAAATTAAAAGAATATTTAAATAAATATGGCAAAAAATAAACAACCCTTAGGATCTTCTGGGATTTAGTCTTGGTAGAATAGTGTCCACCACACACACCAACATGCATCTCTTTTAAAACCTTTTCAGCCTTCCATTCATCTAAGCACAATAAAAGTACACCATTTTTGTCTTTCCAATATAAATCTCCCTATACTAATGTGTATTTTTGGGCTTTCAAACTAAGAGTTCTTTTTTGATTATCAGTCACAGCCTCAAGGCATTTGGAATTTTTGAGAAAATATATAATGTTAACATAGCATGGTTGTCTTTCAATACTAGTCACTGATAGATCTTATATTCCCACATTATTTACCTGAACCAAATCCATATTTTCTTTATTCATTATCTTTTCAAAGCCTAATCCTTATACTAATTGTTTAATATGGATTTCCAAATTAAACTCTTGAATCCTGTTGATCCATTTGCATCATTTTCCAATAACTTCTGACTAGGTAAGAATATCTTTGATTTCTGTATGAGGCACATATGTAATCACTTTTGAAAAATCTAGATAAGGTTTGAATGATTCACAACTTTAACTAGGGCATATGCTTTGTTTTCCACCATCTCATAGTTTAACTCTACATCTTGGGGAGATTTACTAAAAAATGAAATGGGATGTTCATACCCCTCTTCATCCTTCTGTAGTAACAAAGAAGCAATTGTATGAAAGGATGCAAAAGAAAATAATGAAAATGGCCTACTATAATCAAGAGACCTCAGAATAGGCGTTTCCTGAACCACCTTCTTGATTTTTTCAAAAGAAAACTGTGCTTCTTCATCCCACTCAAAATTTGCATCCTTCTTCAAAAATATTATTATAGGCTTAACAATTTCTGCAAAGTTAGTATTAAACCTCCTCACACAATTAATCTTTCCTAAGAAATATTTTAGTCCCTTAACATTCTTTGGATCAACGACCTTCTCAATTGCATCTATCCTTTCTAGGTCAATTCTCACTCCCTCCTTTGACATAATATGTCCCAGTAACTTTCCTTCTGTTACTGAAAACTAATATTTCTTAGGATTCAAAGAAACACCAAATTCCAAAGCCTTGTTAAAAATCATTTCTAACTGACCACAATGGTCCTCTACCTTCTTGGAATATGTTGTCCAACCATCTTGATAAATTACCATGAATAAATCAAAAAATTATTTGAATGCAACATCCATAGCTCTCTGGAATGTTACCCCTCCATTCATGACACCAAATGACATTCTAATATACATACATATCCCCCAAGGAGTAGTAAATGTAGTTTTAAACTGCTCTGGTTCCTTTACTAACACCTGGTTGTAACTTGAAAATGATCCATCATTGACAATAAATCTCGACCGTTAACTTTATGCAACATTGGCCCCATATTGGGCAATGACTAATTGTCCTTTAGAGATGCAATATTCAAATTCACTAAAGAGCATAAGGCATGCTGAATCAATTCTATATTTCATTAGAATATCTATTTCTAAATTGATGTTAGTATGACACACTTTAGGTGATTCATGAAGTTATGAAAATATTTTTGTATGTAATGATTTATGGGTACATGTCAGGTATAATCCACTACTGGAGCAAGTTTTCAGGGGTATGACTTTTTGACATTGTTTTCAAAGAGGGAGAGAATGAATGGATCACATTTATCCTTAAGGGAGATATTGATATTGAGAGAGAATGAATTGATAATATTTACTCATGAAGGAGATTCAAAATGTATGTTATAGAAACAAAAGATTTATCCAAGAGGGAGATTCAGATTAGAGATTGAAGTGGAAACAAAAATATCAACTCAAAGGGAGTACAATTATATATTTCAGATCTACCATCATCAATTTCTATAACATTGTTATAACGGTTTCCATCAATGACACAAAGGGATATTGTTGATTAAGTGAAGAATATCTGATGAAGATGATGAGGACTGAGTGATACCGAGTATCATGATTGCAAAAATGGTTAGATCAGTTGTTGTTTTATCATTAATGTTAAGCAATTGATTAATTGATTTTTATTATGTTACTATATCTTAAGAGGAGAAGTTAAATGGGTGACAAATATGGATTAAATAATGATGAAGTAATGATGATATAGTTTTTTTCTACTATATATTTGATGTTATCAAAATGGTACAATTGATTGATCAAGTCAGAAACTGCAATGAGTTAAAGTTATGACTGAAAGAGTTACTTTATCGAGATAGACCGAGTCAGTTGATAGAATTTTATGTGATTCGGTCACAAGTTACCAAGCACCGAGTGAAAGTTAAGCATCGAGCACCAAAGATGAGTTAGACACCGAGCAATGATTGAAGTCAGTTACCGAGTTGCAAAGGAAGTTTTACAAAGTACATGATATTGATAATAGATGATGATAAGATCAAATTTTATGCAAAGTGATGATGAGATGGATGAGCAAATTAATTAAATTATGTTTTTTAAAAGATCTATGAACGGGAAAATTCAATGAGAAGATCTAAGGTGAAGATCAAGCGGTTAAACTAAATTGTGAAGAGTTCCAAGAAAAGGATAATTTCTGAGGTAAAAGTGAGATGGTTTACTGAGTTATGAAATATGAAGAAGATGATCGAACAAATGAGTGAAAATGAAGGAAAATCAAATTAAGGAGATTAAGAGGTAAAATAATGTCTATATAAAGAATGATAAATACACAAAGAGTAAGAGACTGGAAAATTAATCAGAGAAGAAGAAGAAGAAGCTTAAGAACAACATTTACCGAGTAGAATAGAGAAACATAGATTAAAGAATCTATAGTCTGAGAAAGATATCAATGGAGTACGTGATGCCAATATTCAATTAAGCATAAATGATCTAACACAAGCAAAGGTAGTTGCTATATTTATAGATCAAAGTTGACTATTGCTTATTAATATTTGGAACAGATAAATCTCTTAACCGAGTGGATTTAATAGTCCTATTTGTAAAACCTAGACTTAGGTGACATTCCAAAAGAGTTCTTAAAGACCTCTAACAAGGTCACTCCTAATAGGGTGAAGATCTTAACAGATCTGAGGTAAATCCCCTAATAGGGTCACATTTAGCAAATGTGTTTATAATATTTAACATGACAAGTTCTTAATCAAGCGTACTTTAGAAGAGCACATTTTAGCATACTTAAAAAGGGTACATTTTTATTATGGGTTAAAATTGCCACATAGGTTTTTCCCAAATTGGGTTTCCTCATTAAATCTGGTGTCAACTGAGTTAAATTTGGTGTTAAATCAGTTAAATTTGGTGTCAAATAAGTTAAATCTAGAGTTATATGAGCTAATATGATGTTGCTAAGTTCGAATGATTAATTTACATATATGAGATGTATTTTTGCTTATGTAATTGAGTTTATTGGTGAATTGGTTATTTACTGTATTTAGTATTACTGAGTGAATCAGTGAGTTCAGTTTTAATTATTTAAGTTCTGATTTATCTGATTCACCCCCCTCTCAGTGGGACCAATGGATTAATCAGTCAAGTGGAAGAATTAGTTAAGAAATTCATAGAACCAAGTAAGGATACGAACGAGTACTTGATGAAAGTACATGACAAGAAAATGGAGAATCAAATAATTGAACACATCCTAAAGAGTGTTGCATTAAACAAGGTATCACTTTCTAAATTATCTACAGATATGGAGAATAATTTGAATGATATTATTTCATCATTTCATAGACTTTGTTCAATATTAAAATTCACTTAGGAGATTAGAAAGAAAGATGACTCTATGAAGAAAAAGATGACCGAGAAGCTAAAGAATGTTACAACTGAGGCTAGATCACTTCAAGTGTATTACCCGAGGTTAAAATATTTGATGGGAATGCAACATGAACTCAGAAGAGAAGAGAACAAGATAAGGATCAAATTTATTTAGCTTCAAGCACTTATGATTCCCCAAATAGAATCCATGCAAAATCATCTACAGAAGGCCAAAGATTTGGTCAATACCCCAGATGTTAGTTCACTAGATAACATGATTGGATTAGCAACATATATTGGTGAAAACATTGTTGTGGTAGAAACACTAAAGGAAACATGGGAGAGATCCCTAGAAGATATCAAGAAGTGGTATGCACACATTTTTGATAAGATATATCCAACAGATCAAAGTAAGTAATTTTTTTTTTGGCATATTTGTCAAAAAAGGGGGATATATGTATATGTAAAGGGGGAGTTATAAGATATTTGTGTTAGAAGGTATATATAGGAAGTATTATCAAATGAGAGTTATACACAATTTTTATGACTTTGAGTTTTTAACAAAAATTTCAAACTAATACCAAAGGGGGAGATTGATACTCCTAAAGAGTTATTTTGTTGTCATTAGTCGGTCAAAGACATATTGGTTAATATAAGTCAGTCAGTGAAAGAAGGATTCATAGAGTGTTGGTTTTCCCTCGTAAATGATGGTTTATTGAGAGGGGGGGTGAATCAGAAAGTATTAAATTTTAACACATTAAAACTAAACCTCTGATTCAACTCGATGATTCAAATAACAACAACAACCAAAACTTGTAAACACTTCACAAACTTGATAAACAACATATACCACAAGAAAATAACATCCATAGTTATCAAGAATCACATGTAACACCAAATTTAATGAGGGAACCCAATTTAGAGAAAACCTCTGTGGGAATTTTCACCTACAAAAAGAAATACTCTTCTGAAGTATGCTTGGTTAAGAGCCAATCTAGTTAAAGATTACAATGCACATTAGTTAGATGTGACCATGTTAGGGGATTTACCTTAGATATGTTAAGATATTCACCCTATTAGGATTGGCTTGGTTAGAGGGCTTAAACATTCATCCTAGAATGTTACCATTCTCAAGGTTTTACAAAAAGACTAATTAGGTCCACTCGGTTAAGAGATTTCTATTACAAATATTAGTAAGAAGAAATGAACTCATTTGATCTATGATTCTAAAACTATCCTTTGCTTGATCAGATCCCTTGTTCACTCTCTGAAACTACTAGCATAAAAAAATCATTAGTCTCTTCTCTAGACTGGATCTCCACTTCTTTCACTACTTTGCTCGGTAGCTCTTCAACTATTCAATTCACTATCATCTATGTATAAACATACAAAATCATCAATATATAGGCCTCTTTTTTGCCTCTTAATCTTATTGATTAGGTTTCCCTTCAATTACGCTTAGCCATCAGATCATCTCTTATGAACTGATATAATTTATCTGCAACTTGGTTAGGCAGTTAACCTTTGCCTCGTGACTTTCACTTTTCTTGGAACTCACAACTTTCCTTTTGTTGCTTAATCTTCATCTCAGATTTTGAACTTGACTTTTCATGATCGTAGATCTTGAAAAAAACTTTTTCTTCATCCTTAGCATCTTCTTGATCTTTATGCCTTTGCATTAAATGCATTTAGATCCTTGAATTCAATCTCTATTTAAACTATGTTCCATGCTTGGTGACTCAGTGACTATCTTCACTCGGTGTTTGACTTTTCTCAATTGTGAACCTCTCTTGGTGATTGTCTTTTATTTTCTCTACTGAATAACACTTCCCATTACCAATAGACTTCTCACTGCTTGGTAACTAGGATTGTTCCATTTACCGACTTGACCTCTCTTCTTTACTGAATTAACAACATCAAATGTTAAGTAAAAAAAATTATACCAATAGTACCTCATCATTGTCTAATCTTTATTATCTACCCAATTAAGTTCCCCTTTTAATGATATGACAACTTAATATAAACCAAAAATCAATTGCTTTACATCAATGAAAAAATAACAACTGATCTAACCATTCTACTTGCTTGTATTCTTATGAACTTGGTCTTTATCATCATTACCATCAGTTGGTTAAAAATCTCCCTCTTTGGCATTGATGGCAACACTATCAATTGATGATGGTATACTCTGACCCCTCTGTACTATCTTTTCTCCCTCTTAGCTTTTTCTCCCTATTTTCCTTATATCACATTCTCCCTCTTACATGTAGTCTCCTTTACTTGTATTCATCACTTACTTCTCCCTTATGTATTCATCAATTACTTACTATACTTCTCCCTCTTTGAAAACAATGCCAAAGGTCCATACTCCTAAAATTTTGTTCAGGTAGTGAAACATACCTTGCATGTACTAATTTCTCTTTGCATACATAAATCATTTCACAACTTCAGGCATCACCTAAAGTGTGATCACTAGCATCAACTCAAAATTTAGATATTCTATTGTCCTAGAATTGATGCAACATACCTCTTGCATTAATGAATGTTGGATAGGGTTAGGACCCCTAATTTATCTCTAAGATACCTCAAAATCATCCTTCGGTAGTGGTTTGGTAAATATATCAGCTAGCTATTCTTTTGAATTCACATATTCCAACATTACATGTTTGTCTTGTACTTGTTCTCTCAAGTAATGATACTTAATAGATATGTGCTTGATATTTAAGTGCATTACTAGATTCTTTGATATGTTTATAACACTTGTGTTGTCACAATAGATAATGAATGGATAGGTGATCTCCTCTTGTATACCTTCTAGTAGCTATTTAATCTACACAATATTTGCACAATTCATAGCTACAGCAACATACTTAGCCTTGATAGTAGACTGTGGTATACAAATTCGTTTCTTTCTTAGCCATGCAACTAGTCTTTCTCCTAGAAAGAAAGCTCCTCCTCTTGTACTCTTTATATCATCAATGTTTCTAGCCCAATCAACATCAGTGTAGACTTTCAACTCAAACTCTCCTCCTTTATTGTATAGCAGGTCAAAATCCTTAGTTCCTTTTAGATATCTAAAAATTCTCTTAATTGAAGACATATGTGTTTCCTTTAGATAAGAAGAAAACCTTGCAACAATCCCTACTACATGAGTAATATTAGTTCTACTGTGCACTACATATTGCAACTTACCAATCATGGATTTGTGTCTCATTGACTTTATTTGACTCATCCTCTTTAAATATCTTGCAGCCAATGACCATCGATGTTCCAATCGGTTTTGAGTCATCCATACCAAAGGTCTTTAGGATCTCCTTGATATATTTTGATTATGTAATATAGATCCCATCCTTTACCTATTGAATTTGAAGTCCAAGAAAAAATTTAATCTCTCCAATCATAGACATTTCAAACTCCTTTATCATCTCCTCAACAAAATATTTTCACAATGTGTCATTGCCTCCAAAGATAATGTCATAAAACAATATCTCAACAATTAAAACTTTGTTAGTACTATCACATTTTTGTTGTCAGTAGTTCTTTGAAATCCTATTTTGATTAGATATGAATGCAATCATTCATACCATGCTCAGGGTGCTTATTTCAAGCCATACAATGCTTTTTGCAAATTTCATACCATGTCTCAGTTAGTATTCTTAGCAAATCCTTCAGCTTGTTCAATATATACTTCCTCTTTAAGAATACCATTGATAAATACATACTTAATATCCATTTGTTAAACTTTGAATCCCTTATAAGTCGCATATGCTAGTAGAATTCTTACTCCTTCTAATCTAGTAACAGGTGCAAAATTTTCACCATAGTCAATTCCTTTTTCTTGTGCATACCCCTTACAAACTAATCTTTCTTTATTTATGATTACATTACCATGCTCATTCAACTTATTTCTAAAAATCCACTTAGTACTGATTACATTCGTATCTTTTGGTCTTGGTACCAAAGTCCATGTATTATTCTTTTGAATTAGATCTATCTCTTCCTTCATTGATTTCATCCAATCTTCACTTTCTAATGCATATTTTACCTTTCTCAGTTCAAATTCAGATATTAAGCATGTGTTTTCTCTTACCTTGCTTCTTGTCAGAACTCCAATAGTCTTGTCTCCAATGATTTTACTTGGTGAGTGGTGTCTCTTTACATACTTTTCCAACAAAGCCTCGGTAGCCGGGGGTAGCTCTTCATTTCCATCATTCGGTGGAAGCTCTCTCTGCTCATCTTATTCCTCAGTTTATGTTTTTGGTAAGGTGTCAGGAATCTTGGTTTGTACATAAATAAATATTTGATAATCCCCAAGTTCCTTCTTTCTTTCTTCATCATTCTTCTCTAAAAATTCATCAATCCTCACATTTGCACTTTTTATAATTTTTTTAGTATTATTATTCAAACATTTATAGGCTTTTCTCTTAGTAGAATATCCCAAGAAAATTCCTTCATCTCCTTTAGAGTCAAATTTACTACCATCTCTTGCATCTTTAAGAATATAACACCTACTTCCAAATACTTTGAATTAACTTGCATTTGGTTTGTGTCCATACCAGATCTCATAAGGTGTTTTTTTTGTTCCCTTCTTCATTTGTACTTAGTTAACTATATAAGCAGCAGTGATGACTTCTTCTCTCCAGAAAGTTTGAGAAATTCCATTCTCAATCATCAACTTTCTAGCACAATCCAAAATGGATATGTTTCTCCTTTCAGCTATACCATTCTATTGTGGTGTCCTTGATGCAGACATCTACCTCTTTATACCATGTTCATTGTAGAAGAGTGTAAATTCATCAAATGTAAACTCTCTGCCTTTGCAGATCTCAGACATTTCAACTGTCTCACTATATCTTTTTCAACTCTATCCATGTACCACTTAAACATTTGGAATGCATCATATTTTTCTTTTAGAAACATAATCGACATTATTCTAGAATAATCATCAACAAACAATATAAAGTATCTATCTCCATAGTAGCTTTATGTTCTCATGGGACCACATAGGTCAGTGTGTACTAATTCCAAAATACCTTGTGTAGTATAAGATTTGATTGTAAAGCTCTATTTTTCATCTTACCTACTTGACATACCTTAGAAATTACTTTCTCAAATTTTTCTAGACTCGGTAGACCTCTTACTCTATTTTTCTTACTCACTTTTATTAAGTTGTCAAAATTAACATGACATAGCCTTTTGTTCCATAGCCATACAACTTCAATCTTACAAAATAGACAAATCTTATGGATGTATCAGGGTAGAATAAGTTACCTTTAGATTGTCCTCCAGTGGAAATCGAACTTCCCTTCTGATCAAATACTTTAACCTTCTTGTTTTTAAATTCTAGTCTGTGACTTGTATTATTTAACTGTGCCACACTCAACAAATTGTACTTCAAACCTTCAACCCAATAAACATAATCACATTTATTACTATTAAGAAAAATTATAGAACCTTTTCCCTTCATAGGATATGGGGCATCATTTCCAAATCTAATGTTACCACCATTATTCTCTTTCAAAGTAATAAAATTACCAATATCACAAGTCATATGGTGTGAGAAACCACTGTCTATAATCCATGTATCATTTTTACTTACTTGTGAGATTTGAGATTTTTCTTCAACATACCTGTCTTCATTAGGCTCATCTTTAATAGAAGTGTAGACACCTAAAATTTACCAGGTGTATCTCAAGCATTCCAAACTATAAATCTCAGCTCAATGCTTCAAAATGTCATTTCATTGCAAAACAGATGGATCAAATCAAATGGACAAAAATCAAATTTAATTAAAAGATCAAATAATCATGAAATCAAATAATTAAATTCAAGCCTAAAGGGATTAATCAAATTATGCAATTGATTTTTCAATTGTATAGTT
>MU223248.1:431619-514276 GCA_018584345.1 Thuja plicata
TTTATAAATGATCATTACATTGTGCATTCATACTGAATGTATTAGACAAGTGTTCTTTCAAGGTCACATCTTGCATACTAAAACTTAAGAGGACATATGCAGAAAAGAAAGTAAAAGAGAAGCATGAAGAAGTCTAAGGATCTATGTATTGCCTTTAAGAGGTCTTCTAGTTTGTGGAGTTGTTCATCTGCATCATCTAATGTCTTGGTGGACTAGGTCTTGTCTTTGTCTGTCCTGCATCATAGGTCTTCTATTGTTCTTGTTTCCTGCAGCATCATGGTGGAAAATATGTTAGGTCCAATTGGATCTAAGCAATACATAAAAGCCTAAAAGACACCATGCACCAGTTAAACTCCCCAAACTGCATATTTACTGATGACATCAATGTGATATAAAGATATGCATTTACATTGACAAAAATAATAAAATAAAAAAGACATTCTTTATGAAACCCTTTGTTGTATTTAAAAGATGAGTGAGTGTCACGGGCCAGTGCTCGAACTTCACTAACATGTGCAAGTGTTCAAATTGTACAAGACAAGTTATGTGTGTGTAGGAGAGAGAAGAGATGTATAACAGGTTGAGATGCTATTAAAAGTGCCAAAATTATAAACAGTCAAAATCAAATCATAGAGTGCAGTTTCATGAATATTGGTACAATATATCTTTGCTGATTCAAAAGTACAAATTCAACAATATCACTATTAATACTGATATGTAGAAGATGAGAAAGATTTAGTGCAGTCAAAAGATCACATTATGCATATGAAGATGAAGTTTTTAGTGCATATGTAAGAGTG
The DNA here is from genome assembly GCA_018584345.1 of Thuja plicata. NCBI lineage: Eukaryota > Viridiplantae > Streptophyta > Pinopsida > Cupressales > Cupressaceae > Thuja > Thuja plicata. The sequence goes on from MU223248.1 coordinate 432,420, forward strand.
AAAAGCAAATGATATTGTTATTATCATCAGAAGATTATGCATATATGGTAAATCAAGAAACAGTGTTGTTGTGAAAAATATTATCCATATACAAGTAAAGAGTGTTGTACATGTATGTAAATGCTATTATTAATGCTATTATCCATGTTTGAATGATAGTGTGTGATAAAAATGTATATGCATATGTGCAGTAGAACTGTGCAAATGAAAACAGAATAAGCATGTTTAATGGTTGAATCCTCTGTTTCTTGGTGTTGCCCATGGATAGTTCTTTTTATTGCATACATCCAGTGATTTGTTTTCAGCACAATAGCCCACTATTATAAAAATAGTGATGGAGAATGCATGAAGAAAACATTAAGATATACGGCTTTCCATTCAGGAATAGCATGTTTTTACAGAGAGTAGCATGGTTCTGATAGGGGAGGATAGCATGAAGATAGGTGCAGAAATTTATAGGAGACAACATACATTATGAACAACATACACCAACATGCATAAGAGCTCGTCTCTTAAAGATACAACAGATAGCTGATGACAACATTCTTACAACCAAGCAGTGGGTACAGGAAGCATTTTTGAACAAAAAAGACAGCATGATACATCAACACAAGACAAAGTTCAAATTTAAAATAATAGTTGGCCTCTCTTTATCTTAGCAAGAATGCATGGAGAAATCCTTTTAATATGTATTGGAGCCAATAAAGAAACCCAAGTTCATCTCTTGGTTACAGCAATAGAGTAACTCTTGCAATGAATTCACTATTAAAGAGCAGATTTGTCAATATTTATGCATACATACTTCGTCATTAACAGAGGCTCGAGACAAGAAGGACATCAATGTGCATAGAGATCATCTATTCAAAACAACACATTTTCAAGAGCAATAAAGAGTTTATACAAAGAAAACAACATTATCTTGGTTTGATTGAAATGACAGGGGTTTTGTATCCATCAAATAGTGAACATTCAGACAAGTGAGTATGAAGACATCAAAATGACATCTAAAGGACATAAAAAATAGACACCCATGGCAGTGGACAAGCTCCCTCATTAATGAACAACATACATCAATGGAGAGACCTTGGTTGAAGAGCTCGAGCTCTCTATGTTTAGAGCACCATAAGGATTTAGTGGAGAAAGATTCATTGAAGGCTGACTCCAAGAACAAGCCTGAGTTCTTAAAATAGCACATGCATAGCACCATTATTCATGGCATTTTAAAATGCTAAGGCATATATTGAGTGAAGTTGACAAAAGGTGGAGTCCATCTATTAATTTTGACAGCAGAAATCTCATATGGTTGTTTAAAAGAATCATCTATGTCATAGTAAGGGAGATGACAGCATAAAAGTGAACACCCAGATGTAGAATAGCTTTAGAAATCATTTACATTAACATGTGCAAGTATCCAACAATACAACACACTAAGACAAATGGTAGCACCAACATAATATAGAACACCATCACTGCTGATTATATTTTAGATAAAAGCTTCAATGGACATAGTCTGGCCCTTGTAACAGAACAAGAAAGGAGAGAGTTATCTGGCACAAAAGATATTTTTTGTATGTCAAAACTGAATTTCAGTGAAGATGGACTTAAAAACTAGACTAAGAAGACCAAGCCGTAACCAGTATTGCAAAAAATACTATCTACTATAGCAACTGGTTGGAAGATAGCATGCACACTAGAAAAGACAGAGTGAACAAGAGTGAAGAGAGACTTATCTGTGGTGTCATGGGCAGAGGCCATGGTTTCAGAGTGTCATGGACAACCCACATTTTGTATGGCATGCAGAGGGTCTAAAGAAGATCCTATGGTGGAAGCCCGACTCCAGTTTATAAGCCCAAGCTTCTTGAGGAGAAGCTTCCAATTAAAGAAGCCCGTGGCACTCTAGTCAAGCCCGAGATTCATGCTCAAAAGAAGATAAAACCCAAATGCATAGACATCATGCAAAGTTCAGAGGTGGAGCCCAATTTTTATGTGAAACATGAAACTCTAAACTACTTTAAAATAAAATCATAGACAAAGCACCATATATATAGTTCGATAAAATCTCCAAGTTACAATCCCAAATTTGAGCTTCAAACCAAATTACAGAGCAAGTACCAAGTTTTGGATGAAAGTTGTGTTCTAAGTATCAGTTTCAAAGATAAATCACACCATAAATGCAAGGCCCAAGCACTTTCAATCTTGAGTTTATTACTCAAAAAAATCAATACCAAGGTCTCAATCAAAGCCCGGATCCAACGCATAAACAAGATTCAAGTTGAGACTCAAGTTTGAAGAGTAGATTAAAGCACATAGATAAAACTCCCAAGCCAATGATTTAGGTCACAGTCCTTAGTTTGTTCCAAAGATCAAAATGCAATCACAGAGGGGACACAAAGAATATGATAATACTTAGTTTGATAAAAATCTGAAGTCCAACTGCTAGAAATAAATGCCAATTAATGTGATAGTGTACTCCAGTTAGCATTGAGAATGGAAAAATTCCAATTCACCTTTGCCTTCGAAAAACTCTTTTTGAGTTTCAAAATTGTGTCAAAGTGATGGTATTTGGTCTGTTTTTAAATTTTTTAATTTAAATTTAGGTCTTTTAGACTTAGGTTTAGATTTTTTTATTATTGGTACATATTGTAAAAGGATTTTTTATCCTTATTAAAAGGCCAATAATTAGGGATATTATAGGAGTTGATTTGGAGATGAAATTAGAGGGCTATTTTATAAGCTAAAGTTGAGTGTTTTTAGGGGAGCATTATTGGAGGGTTAGTTTCATTTTCGAATTCAGCCTTTAGGGATTAGATTATAGGCACTAATTCTACCTTAGATTTAGGGATGTGTTGTTTTTAAGGAGCTTGATGGGAGGCTAATTTGTAGGCATTTATTAGGCCTTTGTTTTAGGGATGATCTTTAGAGTTTTGGAGGGAGATCTCATTTTCAAGATTAGCCATGTGGGCTATTTAGCTAAGCTTTTACTTCATGTTTAGAGGTTCAAATTTGGTGGAAAAGAGGTTTTAGTGAGCTATTTTGTTCCTATACCACTTTTTCATGCATTTTGTTTCCATTGAGTTGCAGATCTTGGAGAAAAGGCTCAAAGTGAATTCATTGTTCCATGATGCCTTGGAGATACTATTTGTAACCTACTTGTCAAATTATTGGAGAATAATAAAGCAGATGATCTATTTTTCCTATATGCTCTTGAGTTTTGATTTCAGAATCCTGTTTCATCTTTCTTCATAGGTGTTATTCATTTTTGTAGCTAGGATAAGTGAATGTTTATTATTCCTCCTCTATGTGGAAAAAATCTAGACCTCATGAAGAACATGCATGTTTGTTCACTGATTTATTTATTTATGGTATATACCCTAGTAGCCAAGTCTTTTAACCTATATGTTGATCAGAGATTCAAAGTATCAAAATATGGTATATGAGTTAGGATTACTGCATTAGTTTTTCCAAATAAAGTCTGATTTCATTTTGGTGTATCACCCCATTTCCCATTTAGTTTTAAATCCTTCTTCCTTTTTCCCATCAAGTTTCAAATCAGGAGGTGATATCCTGAATCAAATAGGAAATTGCCTAGAATCCAGAGAATCCTCTTCATTCATAGTCTACCCACAGCTAGAGGAGGTTTCCATTGTGAGGATGGAATTGTCGTGTAGCCCTAATACCTGAGTTAGGGTGACAATTCTAAGCCTGAATAGTTTTTGGCACGCCCGGTGGGACATGTTCTTCAGTGAAGGGTCAAATTGAATTACATCACTTGCTGGTTCTAGTGTGCTATCAGCAAGATTCAGACCTTAAAGAGGTCACATTTCACATATCTGGTGGATCCATGAAGGAAAGTCTACAGTTTCAAAAGGAGAAAAGTTGGTATGTTTCAATGTTATTTTATCTTCTGATTTCCAGTCTTTCAGATGAATAAAGATTTTATGTTATCAAGGAGGGTATGCTTACCCAGATGGTGAGTTTTCAAGTTTTCCACCATTTCAAGAGAATCATTTTCAGTCTTATCAAGGTCAGCAATCCCAATATGATTTTCATCATTCTGCAAATGATAATGTGTCAGAAAATAGAGATACTGCAAGTATGTTGTAGAATATGCTTATGTAGATTGAGGATATTAAAAGACAACAAGAATCTGAATTCCAAAAAGAGTTGGATAGGCAGCTAGAGGAGCATGCTTATCAAGCCCATATTCAATAGTAGCAAGCATTATCTCAACAAGATCAGGGTCATCAAAGATATCTTGTTGAGCAATACAAGAGAAATGAAGCCAAGCTTGCAGGAGGGTTAGAAGAACAAAAGAAGGTTCATGAAGGAGTGTTGCAAGCTCAGAAGGACGCCTATGAAGAGTTGGAAGTTTAGAAGAATATTTGTGAAAAAGTGGTTCAAGACCAAAGAAATCTGATAAAAGCCATGTTTGATAGAGGTAATGAATTTCATTTAGAGAAAGAAAAGGAACTGAGAGCTCATCAAGAGATTCATGAGAGATTTCAAGAAGAGAAAGAAAAAGAATTAAGAGCTCATGAGGAGTTTCATGAGAAAGAGTTTTGGGATCAGCAAAAGAAGATAAAGGTCTTGGATTTTGCAACTAAAAAGTATAAGAAGAGCTATCAGATGTAGATTCAGAAGTGTATCTAGCTAAAAAAGGAGAAGGATACCATTGAATAGAAGGTTGCTGATCTAAAGAAGGTTCTTTCTGAGCAAGATGAGACAAAAAAGATTGCAGAAAATCAGAATAATTATGTTGATCATAAGATACTTCTCCTACAAAAGAATCAAGAATAAGAAGAGGAAGATCAATTTTGGGATGAGATGGAGTAGTTTTTCTTACATCTTGATGACAAGCCCACACTTCTAGAAGGTACCTACAAGCTACAGGAGGAGATTATTTCTAGTCAGAATAAAGAAGAGATCAATTAGACTGAAGCTTCATCCCAGGAACCTGAGTCTATCAAGGAGAGCTCCAAGTTCATTATCAAACAAGGCTGTCCTATCAGACATTTGAATAGGATCAAGGCTAGCAAAGAAGGAAAAGCTGTGCTAGAGCCTCTGCAAGCTGAAGCTAAGAATGAATCAAATCAGCTTGTTGTACCAATTGATCAAGTAAGTAAAGTCCTATTTCTGCTTGTTGATTCTCTTTAGGATGATGGTGTTTTAGATTAGCTGCTTCTAGTAAATTAGATTTTTATCAAACTGAAAGTTTCACATCAATTGTTCACATATATCTCATATGTTCATCTCATGATAGCTTTCCAGAAGCTTGTGGATTATTGTGAGCTTAAAAGGATGGGAAGTTATTTTTCACAATCAGTGAATGGTTTTATTTAACCAGGGTTTGTGGCTATTTAGGATAGGTTAGTTAGTTTTCCAGTTTTTCCTAAGTGTTGTCAGGCACAATTAGGTCAGTTTTAGTTTAGTTTTTCCAGTTTTCAATAAGTCTCCAAGATCCAAGGTCTTCCAAGGTTGTTGTCCAAATCTGCAAACACAAGGAAATCATTCCTCAATGATCAAGGATACATCTACAATTTGTGGTAATGGAGTTTTGCTTCACTACCTCAAATCATAGACATACCCTCAATCATTGGGAAATGGTTTTCTTGTATTCACAAATTAGGTTTAGGATTTTCGTAGGTGATTAACAGACTCAATGCCCAATGGACTATTTTAGGCTACTGGTCCCAATGTCAAGCAAGCAAACATCCATCAGAGGTCGCTAGAATTGTTACCCAAATTTTTCACATGCGGGATAGTAGTCATTACAGTCAAAAAATTTGCATAAAGAGACATCTTTTTAACATTACTATTCAGCCAATGCAGATGAATACATTACTATTACAGTCATATTATCAAATTTTATTTGTACTCTAAGTTTTGATCAAATTCACACTTTCATATTTATAAATGATCATTACATTGTGCATTCATACTAAATGTATTAGACAAGTGTTCTTTCAAGGTCACATCTTGCATACTGAAACTTAAGAGGACATATGCAGTAAAGAAAGTAAAAGAGAAGCATGATGAAGTCTAGGGATCTATGTATTGCCTTTAAGAGGTCTTCTAGTTTCTGGAGTTGTTCATCTGCATCATCTAATGTCTTGGTGGTCTAGGTCTTGTCTTTATCTATCCTACATCATAGGTCTTCTATTGTTCCTATTTCCTGCAGCATCATGGTGGAAAATATGTTAGGTCCAATTGGATCTAAGCAATACATAAAAGCCAAAAAGACACCATGCACTAGTTAAACTCCCTGAACTACATATTTACTGATGACATTAGTGTGATAGAAAGATATGCATTTACATTGACAAAAATAATAACATAAAAAAGACATTCTTTATGAAACCCTTTGCTGTATTTAAAAGATGAGTGAGTGTCACGAGCTCGTGCTCGAACTTCACTAACATGTGCAAGTGTTCAAATTGTACAAGACAAGTTATGTGTGTGCAGGAGAGAGAAGAGATGTAGAATAGGTTGAGATGCTATTGAAAGTGCCAAAATTAAAAACAGTCAAGATCAAATCACAGAGTGTAGTTTCATGAATATTGGTACAATATATCTTTGCTAATTCAAAAGTACAAATTCAACAATATCACTATTAACACTGGTATGCAGAAGATGAACAAGATTCAGTGCAGTCAAAAGATCACATTATGCATATGAAGATGCAATTTTTAGTGCATATGTAAGAGTGAAAAGCAAATGATATTGTTATTATCATCAGAAGATTTTGCATATATGGTAAATCAAGCAACAATGCTGTTGTGAAAAATATTATGCATATACAAGTAAAGAGTGTTGTACATGTATGTAAATGCTATTATTAATGCTATTATCCATGTTTGAATGACAGTGTGTGATAAAAATGTATATGCATATGTGCAGTAGAAATGTACAAATGAAAATAGAATAAGCATGTTTAATGGTTGAATCCTCTGTTTCTTGGTGTTTCCCATGGATAGTTCTTTTTATTGCAGACATCAGGTGATTTTTTTTCAGCACAATAGCCCACTATTATAAAAATAATGATGGAGAATGCATGAAGAAAACATTAAGATATATGGCTTTCCATTCAGGAATAACATGTTTTTATAGAGAGTAGCATGGTTCTGACAGGGGAGGACAACATGAAGATAGGTGCAGACATTCATAGGAGACAACATACATTATGAACAACATACACCAACATGCATAAGAGCTCATCTCTTAAAGATATAATAGATAGCTGATGACAACATTCTTGCAACCAAGCAGTGGGTACAGGCAACATTTTTGAACAAAAAAGGTAGCATGATACATCAACACAAGATAAAGTTCAAATTTAAAATCATAGCTTGCCTCTCTTTATCTTAGCAAGAATACATGGAGAAATCCTTTTAATATACAGTGGAGCCAATAAAGAAACCTGAGTTCATCTCTTGATTACAGTGCCAGAGTAACTCTTGCAATGAATTCACTATTAAAGAGCAGATTTGTCAATATTTATGCATACATACTTCATCATTAAAAGAGGCTTGAGCCAAGAAGGACATCAATGTGCATAGAGATCGTCTATTCAAAACAACACATTTTCAAGAGCAATAAAGAGTTTATAAAAAAGAAAACAACATTGTCTTGGTTTGATTGAAATGATAGGGTTTTGTATCTATCAAACAGTGAACATTCAAACAAGTGAGTATGAAGACATCAGAATGACATCTAAAGGACATAAAAAATAGACACCCATGGCAGTCGACAAGCTCCCTCATTAATGAATAGCATACATCAATGGAGAGACCTTGGTTGAAGAGCTCAAGCTCTCTATGTTTAGAGCACCATAAGGATTTAGTGGAGAAAGATTCATTGGAGGCCGAGTCCAAGAACAAGCCCGAGTTCTTAAAACAACACATGCACAGCGCCATTATTCATGGCATTTTAAAACCCTAAGGCAGATATTGAGTGAAGCCAACAAAAGGTGGAGTCCATCTATTAATTTTGATAGTAGAAAGATCATATGGTTGTTTAAAAGAATCATCTATGTCATAGTAAGGGAGATGATAGCATAAAAGTGAACACCCATATGTAGAATAGCTTCAGAAATCATTTACATTAACATGTGCAAGTATCCAATAGTACAACACACTGAGATAAATGGCATCACCAACATAATACAGAACACCGTCACTGCTGATTATATTTTAGATAAAAGCTTCAATGGACATAGTCTGGCCCTTGTAATAGAACAAGAAAGGAGAGAGTTATCTGGCACAAAAGATGATTTTTGTATGTCAAAACTGAATGTTAGTGAAGATGGAATTAGAAACTAGACTAAGAATACCAAGCCATAACCAGTATTGCAAAAAATACTATCTACTATAGCAACTGGTTGGAAGATAGCATGCACACTAGAAAGGATAGAGTGAACAAGAGTGAAGAGTGACTTATCTGTGGTGTCATGGGTAGAGGCCATGGTTTCAGAGCATCATGGATAGCCTGCATTTTGTATGGCGTGTAGAGGGTCTGAAGAAGATCTTGTGGTGGAAGCCTGACTCTAGTTTATAAGCCTGAGCTTCTTGAGCAGAAGCTTCTAGTTAAAGAAGCTTTTGGCACTCCAGTCAAGCCCAAGCTTCATGCTAAAAAGCAAACAAAACCCAAATGCATCGACATCATGCAAAGTCCAGAGGTGGAGCCCAATTTTTATGCGAAACATGAAACTCTAAACTTCTTTAAAATAAAATCACAGACAAAGCACCATGTGTAATAGTTTGATAAAATCTCTAAGTTACAGCCCCAAAGTCAAGCTTTGAACCAAATTACAGAGCAAGTACAAAGTTTTGGATGAAAGTTATGTTCTAAGTACCAGTTTCAAAGCTAAATCACACCATAAATGCAAGGCCTGAGCTCTTACAATCTTGAGTTTATTACTCAAAAAAATCAATAATGAGCTCTGAATCAAAGCCTGGATCCAACGCGTGAACAAGATTCAAGTTGAGACTTGAGTTTGAAGAACAAATTAAAGCATAGAGATCAAACTCCCAAGCTAATGATTTAGGTCACAGTCCTTAGTTTTTTCCAAAGATCAAAATGTAATCGCAGATGGGACACAAAGAATATGATAATACTAAGTTTGATAAAAATCTGAAGTCCGACTGTAGGAAATAAATGCCAATTAATGTGACAGTGTACTCTAGTCAGCATCGAGAATGGCAAAATGCCAATTCACTTTTGCCTTCGAAAAACTCTTTTTGAGTTTCAAAATTGTGTCAAAGTGATGGTATTTGGTCTGTTTTTATATTTTGTAATTTAAATTTAGGTCTTTTAGACTTAGGTTTAGATTTTTCAATTATTGGCACATATTGTAAAAGGATTTTTTATCCTTATTAAAAGGCCAATAATTAGGGATATTATAGGAGTTGATTTGGAGATGAAATTAGAGGGCTATTTTATAAGCTAAAGTTGAGTGTTTTTAGGGGAGCATTATTGGAGGGCTAGTTTCATTTTTGAATTCAGCCTTTAGGGGTTAGATTTTAGGCACTAATTGTGCCTTAGATTTAGGGATGTGATGTTTTTAAGGAGCTTGATGGGAGGCTAATTTGTAGGCATTGATTAGGCCTTTGTTTTAGGGATGATCTTTAGAGTTTTGGAGGGAGATCTCATTTTTGAGATTAGCCATGTGGGCTATTTAGCTGAGCTTTTACTTCATGTTTAGAGGTTCAGATTTGGTAGAAAAGAGGTTTTAGTGAGCCATTTTGTTCCTATACCACTTTTTCATGCATTTTGTATCCATTGAGTTGCAGATCTTGGAGAAAAGGCTCAAAGTGAATTCATTGTTCCATGATGCCTTGGAGATACTATTTGTAACCTACTTGTCAGATTCTTGGAGAATAATAAAGCAGATGATCTATTTTTCCTATATGCTCTTGATTTTTGATTTCAAAATCCTGTTTCATCTTTCTTCATAAGTGTTATTCATTTTTGTAGCTAGGAGAAGTGAATGTTTATTATTCCTCCTCTACATGGAAAAAATCTAGACCTCATGAAGAACATGTATGTTTGTTGACTGATTAAGTTATTTTTGATCTATACCCTAGTAGCCAAGTCTTTTAACCTATATGTTGATCAGAGATTCGAAGTATCAAAATGTGGTATATGAGTTAGGATTACTGCATTAGTTTTTCCAAATAAAGTCTGATTTCATTTTGGTGTATCACCCCATTTCCCATTCAGTTTTAAATCCTTCTTCCCTTTTCCCATCAAGTTTCAAATCAGGAGGTGATATCTCGAATCAAATAGGAACCGACCTAGAATCTAGAAATTCCTCTTCATTCATAGTCTACCCACAGCTAGAGGAGGTTTCCATTGTGAGGATGGAATTTTTGTGTAGCCCTAATACTTGAGTTAGGCTGACAATTCTAAGCCTGAACAACTTCATAGGCTAGAAACAACTTGATAGCTTCCAGTCTACTCACAGGGTCAAATGTATCAGTGTAGTCTATTCCTTCTCTCTACGCATATCCTTTACATACCAGTCTTTCTTTATTTCTTACCACTCTACCTTCTTCATTCATCTTATTCTTGAATATCCACTTTGTTCCAATCACATCCTTGTCACGAGGTCTAGGGACCAGTTACCATGTATCATTCTTGATTATTTGATCCAATTCTTCTTGCATAGCACTTTGCCAATCTGAATCATTACACACATCTTCAACACTTAAGGGTTTAATCTAAGAAAGTAAGCATACCTCTTCATCAATGTTTGAACCTTTTTCTCTGGATCTTGTCAAGACTTTAGTGCTCTGATCTCTAATGATGTCTTCCTTAGAGTGGTATTTGGATGTGTATTTTGATTTTTTAGGAGTGGCACTCTCATCTGTAATATGTGATTCTTCTTGACTTGGTTCAGGATTGTTGCATGAAACATCAATACAGTCAAACATTTCTTCAATAACTGTGTCCTTACTGATAGGTCTGGGTTCATCTTCAATCATAGGAGCACATTCATAGTATCTTTCTTGAATCATAAACTTCTCATCAATATTTACATGATTACTTTCAATGATCTTCTTCAATCTTAGATTAAAACATCTATAGGCTTTTCTTGTAGTAGAGTAACCAAGAAAAATACCTTGATCGCTTCTAGCATCAAACTTGCCAATACTGTTATCTCTCTTGAAGTAGCACTTGCTTCCAAAGATTCTAAATTATTTTACAGTAGGTACATTACCAAACCAAATTTCATAAGGTGTCTTGTCTGTGCCTAGCCTTAACTAGATTCTATTGATAGTAGAGACTGATGTATTGACCGCATCTCTCCAATAGGTATGGGAAACCTTTCCTTCAATCATGATAGTGCGCATTGTATCAAGTATTATCTTGTTCCTTTTTTCTTCAATCCCATTTTGTTGAGGGGTTCTAGGTGCACTTAACTATCTTTTGATTCCATGTTCTTCACAGTAATCATAAAACTAGTCAGAGGTGAATTCTCCTCCTCTATCTAATCTCAGACACTTTATCTTTAATCCAGATTCATTTTCAACCTTAGCTTTGAATACTTTGAACTTCTCAAAAGCTTCAAATTTGTCTTTTAAGAATGCAACCTACATCATCCTTGAGAAATCATCAAAAAACAAAATGAAATACCTCTCTCCATAGTATGATCTTGTTTGAGTAGGTCCACATAGGTCTGTATGTATCAGATCTAATTTTTTCTCTACTGAGTTTTGTTTGCTTCTGAATGAGGTCCTCACATGTTTTCCCATTACACTTTCCCTACACATAGTATGAACTGGTCTTGCAATATTTGGAAGGTCTCTTACTACCTTTACATTACTTATCTTTACTATGTTGTCATAATTGATATGACAAAGTCTCTTGTGCCATATCCAACTGTCATCCACTTTTGCAAAAAACAAATAACTTCAGAGTTAAGCTGAAAAACATTACCTTTGGTCTTTGAGCCTGATGCAATCATGTCTCCTTCTTTGTTGTTAATGATGCACTTGTTGTCTTTGAATTCCAACTGATATCCTTTGTCAAGCAATTGTCCAACACTTAGAAGATTGTGATGTTAACCATCAACATAAAGAACATTATCTATTTTGTTCTTTCCATCTAAGGTAATAGAACCTTTTCCTATGATAGGTTTGGGATTATTATCTCCAAATCTAACCATGCCATATTTGTACTTATCTAGATGTACAAATCTATCTTTGTCACCTGTCATGTGATGTGAACACCCGCTATCTATGATCCAGTCTGTTCTAATGTCTGCTTTCAAAACTAATGCTAACTCTTGTGCTTCTTTTTCATCTTCAATGTCCATCTCCTCAAGCATTTTCTCAATGTCTTTAATGGCAACAAATCCTATTTCATCTTCTCTTGAATCATCATCAGTTACACCATCTTCAACATGATAGTATTCCTTAGTGTATTTGGGCTTGTAATCTGATATGAACTTCTTGACTCTTGTAGGACACTTGGATGCAAAGTGGTCAACTTTGTTGCATGAAAAACATTTGAATGGTATTTTTCCTTCATATTTCCCTTTACCTTTTCTTTCCTTCTTAGCAATCATAGCAATGATTTCTTCTAGTTTAGTATCAAATTCTTCCTTCTCATTATTAGAGCTTCTTAAAGATTTCTTACCATGGACTGAGGCTTTGAAGGATGTTTCCATTTTAGGTTTTGTCTTCAATCTTGATATCTCAAATGCAGATATTTTGCTGATCAAGTTTTCTCTTTTGAAGTCCTTTAAGAATTGCATGGTTTCATCCAAAATGTTAATCTTGCTTTCATAATCTATTGTCAATGTGGTCATCATTTTGTCCATTATGTCATCCTCTAAAATTTCTCCACCATTGTTCCTGATACCTGATACTGCTTCATTAATCCTTTGATTGTAAGCTATGATGTTCTCTTTAGGTAGCAGCTCTAAATTATTGTATCTTTTCTTCCATGTCTTTCTGCATGCATTCTTTGCTTGGATGTCTCCTTCAAACATATCTTCTAAGTATTTCTAGATTGAATATGCTTTTTCTTCCTTCTTGATCTCATAAAATTCACTGTCAGATAGGGCATTGATTAGGGCCTCCTTGGAAATTGCATTTTGAGTGAATAATTCTTTTTGTTAATTTGTAGAGTCTTCTTCTGCAAGGTATTTCAAGTGGGAACATCAATTTCATGAATAGCAATCTCATAGATCTCAAAACCAACGCACTAAAGTTGTGTTATCATTTTGTTCTTCCGGTCAAGATAATTCTCTCCTTCAAACTTAGGACTCTCTTTCCTGAAGTACGCCATTTGATCTACCTTAAGCTATTAGGCTTTCTCTCCAAGGCACTTGGCTCTGATACCAATTGTTGGAATAGTCCCAAAGGATAACTAAGAGGGGGGGTGAATCAGTTATAAGCTAGTTTAATTATTTTCTTCAATTAATTATAGAACAAAATTAATCATTAACACATTCAAATAACACAAGATAGTACACAAAAATTTTGGTTACGGGGAAACCAAATAGGTAAAAACCCCGGTGGGAATTAGAATCCACAAAGAACTGTACTTGAGTATAATTATACATGTTAGAAGATCTTGCAACCCTGTTAGGAGTTGTTCTTTACAATGCAAAAAGTACAGTGACTTGGTTAAGGGTCGGACCCTATTAGGAGTCTTTTACAAATAACCCTGTTAGGGGTGAGGACTCACTATCCAAAAATCTCACTGCTAAAATGATGAAGGTTGCAACCTTCAATAAAACAAATATGCACTATATCTGATAAATGAACTATTTGAGTAGACCTATTGTCTTGATCAGTTCTAGTGTATTGTATTCTTTCACTTCTTCTTCATATAGATCTTTTCTTGATGAATGAAATGTCTTTACTATCCCAAAACAATGGACATTCTGTTCTATACTTTTTCAGTCTCTTCTCTTATCATTCACACTTTGCATTCATCAAATGAACTACTATAAGTATCTTCCCCAAAAGATGTGATCTTAGTTGGCTTTAGGAGTCCCTTCAATACTTTGTTAGTTAGCCAAATCAAGCACGCAACCTGATTAGAACCATGCAACTCAAACTAAATAGACATGATGCTTCACATAGTTGGCTCTACCAAATTGACTCAATTATCTCGCTTTTGTTAGAAAACATATGGCACCTTTAGATAATTATTGTTAACTCATAACTAAACATGAATACAAACACGCATATCCCAAAGATAGGTGCAACTCAAGAAATAATGTAATTACATCGGCTCTTAATAGACAATCTCCAGAAACTATAACTGCCACAACTGATTAACATAACTCAACTGAAACTGCATATCTGACTCTGCGTGAATGCACATAGCAACCAGAACATGTCTACAACATGGAAATAAACACACAAGGCTCCAAAACATCTGTACTGATAATTGCTTATAGGACACTATTGTATATTATATGTTGTCATCAATGACAAACATACAATCAACATTTTGCACAAAAGAAAATCTCCAACAAAAACATCCTAGAGGCCTTTTTAGGCACATTTCCAACCTTTCCTAAACCTTGAAGGCTTTTAGACCCAATTTCCCACTTTTAGGCTTAATCTAGCACTAAAAACTAACAAAAGAAAAACTACAAGAATGGATTTGTCCTATTATAATCAATCTTATTACTAGCCCACAAGAACTTCTAAGGCCTAACATAAACACTACTAACTTGGCTAAGGTCAGTACAAGCCACATCAAAATTTGAAACTAGGGATTAGTGTAGATGCTCCTACACCAGATCTTTAACTCAAGTACCTTCAAACTTATCTTCTTGTATCACTAACTATGATACCAATTGTTAGTTTACCCTACTAAACAATGGTTTACTGAGAGGGGGGGTGAATAAGAAAATATTGAAACTTAACACTTTAAAACTAAACATATGATTCATATTATTGGTGATTCAAATAACAACAACACCAATAAAAACTTGTAAATACTTCACAAACATGATAAATAATATATAACATAAGCAAATAACATCCACAATTATCAAACATCATATGTAACACCAGATTTAACAAGGAAAACTAATTTGGGAAAAACCTCCATGGGAATTTTCACCCATAAAAATAAATACTCTTTTGAAGTATGCTCGGTTAAGAGACAATATAGTTAAAGATTACAATGCACATTAGTTAGATGTGACTATGTTAGGGGATTTACCTTAGATCTATTAATATCTTCACCCTGTTAGGAGTGGCCTAGTTAGAGGACTTAAACATTCATCCTAGAATGTTACATTTCTCAAGGATTTACAAAAAGACTTATTAGGTCCACTTGGTTAAGATATTTTTTGTTATAAATATTAGTAAGCAAAAATGTACTGATTTGATATGTGATTCTGAAACTATCCTTTGGTTGATCAGATCCATTGTTCACTCTTTGAAACTACTGGAACCAACAACTCATCAGTCTCTTCTATGGACGGGATCTCCACTTCTTTCACTACTCTGCTCGATAGCTCTTCAATTATTCAATTTGCTAGCATCTTTGTATAAAGATATAGACTCATCAATATATAGGCCTCTATTTTTCCTCTCAATCTCATTGATTAGGTATCCCTTAAATTGCACTCAGCTGTCAGATCATCTCTTATGAACTGATACAATGTATCTACAACTCGATTAGGTGGTTAACCTTTGCCTTGTGACTTGCACTTTTCTTGGAACTCACAAATTTCCTTTTTCCGCTTAATCTTCATCTCAGATTCTGAACTTTACTTTTCATGACTTTAGATCTTGTATCAAAATTCATCTTCATCCTTAGCATCTTCTTGATCTTCATACCTTTGCATTAAATGTGTTCATATCCTTTAATTCAATCTTTGTTTAAACTTTGTTTCGTGCTTGGTTACTCAGTGACTATCTTCACTCGATGTCTGACTTTTCTTGGTTATCAACCTCACTCGGTGACTATCTTTTCATTTCTCAACTGACTAACACTTCCCATTACCAACATACTTCTCACTTCTCGGTAACTAGGCTTTTTCCCTTTACCAACTTGACCTCTCTGCTTTACCAACTCAACAATATCAAATTTTAAGTAAAAATAATTATACCAATAGTGCCTCATCATTGTCTAAAATTTATTATCTTCCTAATTAAGTTCCTCTCTGAATGATATGGAAACTCAATATAAACCATAAATCAATTTCTTGACACCAATGAAAAAATAACAACTGATATAACCATTCTACTTGCTTGTATTCTTATGAACTTGGTCTTCATCATCATTACCATCAGTTGGTTTACATAGAGGTCAGTCAGTAAAGCATACATAGTAATTGATAAAGGAAAAAGAGAGATAGGCACCGAGAAAAGAAAGATAGGCACCAAATAGATCAAGATAGGCATCGAGTAGTACAAGAACTGAGTAGTGCATGATAGTCACCGTGCCGAGAGAAACATGTTACCGAGTAATACATGGTCGACATAATAATTAATGGCAAATACATTGAATCTGAACACCAAGCAAGAAATTTTCTACGGAACTCAAGGTGAGCGTTAAGTAAAACATTGGGAATCTAAACACATTATTGCACATGATTCCAAGGCAGATCCACCAATAAAAAACTAAAGGAATAAAACATTGGGAATGAAACCAAATCTATCACTTCTTAACCTCCACCATTGAAGGAGAAGGATCTTGAGAAATTTGACCGCTTCTAGGTCAAATAAAAAGAAACTATTTGTAAAGAACAAAGAGAGAGAGAGAGAGAGAGAGAGAGAGAGAGAGAGAGAGAGAGAGAGAGAGAGAGAGAGAGAGAGAGAGAGAGAGAGAGAGAGAGAGAGGGGGAGNAGAGAGAGAGAGAGAGAGAGAGAGAGAGAGAGAGAGAGAGAGAGAGAGAGAGAGAGAGGTGCAGAAGGATGCAAAGAAGGATTGTGGGTACCATCCCCACCACAGTTTTCCCCCTCTAATAAAGGTTTCTGCGAGACCAAAAATCATGGTGTTATGGGTTATGATTTCATGTTTGATTTATATGTTTTATAATGATTAACTACAAAGTGTTCAATTTGGTATTTGATCTGAATATATGTTAAAAGTTTTTGGAGTACTGATTCACCCCTCCCCTCTCAGTACTTATCTTTCCATATTTAAACCAACATCATTTTCACTTGAATTTTATCTGATCAATATCCACCATTTGTTTGCAATATTATGAATGAATTCTTTTAGGATCTCTTTAAATAGATTTTTCTAAACTTGAAACTTTAGTTAAAATTATACATGATTTATAACATATATCGCCTTTTGTAAAAAATGCAAAAATATGCAAGAAATTCATACTCCCATTTTAATAATTTGTTACCTTTATTAGTACTTGTTGTAGGCAATACTATTGTATTCACTTGTGCCTATTAGTCAATTAATTTTCACTAGTCATAACACTTTATTTTTTCTTTTTCAAAATGACCATAGTTTTTATAGAGTTAAAATTTATATTTTTTATTTTTTAATATCACTGATTGAAAAGAATTTACATTATAGGGACACTTTTTTTGGCCTTTTTAGACTATTTTCATGGACAGGTTATGATTGCAATATTTTCAAGATTTCCCAACTAAAACTTCATTATTATTATACTATTCTGCAGTTCTTTCTATTTTTTTCTCTATGTTGACCGACATGCTAGGGGATTTTCTGTTTTAGCTATTCCAGTTGCAGTTTTTCAATCTTATCTAGTCAATGCAGTCGATTCTTAAAGAATTATCCAATGACCACAATACTTTATCTACTCTTTGAAATTATAATTCTAATACTTTTTATTGAAATGGATTCTCCTTGAAAAAGGGTTGAAACATTTGTAGCGTGTAACTTTGTTTGCATTGTGTTGGTTTTATTAACAGGGTGGATTTATTGAAAAAAAATCTTGTTTTTGTTTGTTTTGTTTATTTTCTGCAGGAGAAAATCACAATCCATTACAATGTAATGCAATGATGGACAATTGGTCTCATTCAAATATAAATTTAAGTGGCCCATCTCACAAACAAATCAGAGTACAGGAAACTGAGAACTGTATCAACGACAAAAACACTCAAACCAAAAATTCTTCTAAAAGGAGAAACATTGTGTAGGGTAGTAGATCAATGATGGTAAAAATAGAAACCCCCAAAATATTTATTATTAAGATCGACATAGCTCAAGAGTAAGTTAATGCGTGGATTTGAGTCTGTCTGTCTGTCTGTCTGTCTTTCATTGATTTATTTGGGCATGTTTGAGAGATTATTATAGCGGAGATTGATTGTGTGCATATATTTTTTCTTTTGCAAAAATATACACTCCAAGAGCATGAGCGTTGAGGATTCAGTGTATTTTAAAGACAATCACCTGCACCACAAACTTTTGTATTTTAGAGATTGAGATTGACCTATTATGTTGCAATTTGTTGACTAATACATTGTTTTATTTATCGAAAAACCTCACTTACTAACTATAAGATAGAATTTAAAAAGTTGATCATATAATTGTATTATACAATTTTTATGTCATCGGGTAAAAAATGGCGCAGTTGTTTAAAGAATGTATAAAGGTCAAAAGTGTACATCTTTATTGGTGGTTGATTAAATGGTGTTGTGGATAAACATCTTTCAGAGGGAGATTATATTGTTTTGTTTAACATAGTTTACACTCAACACAAATGTAGAGGTGTCATATAAGTTGATAGTATTTCTCTTTTCATAGTTGAAGGGTGAAAAATTTAAGTTATTTTCTATTAAAAAGATAAGAAAGAAGTTTATAAAACTCATAAAATTCAATTTTAATTTTCCTTCTAACAATGTTACTTCTTTTATTAGTACTTGTCATAGGCAATATTATTGCATTCACTTGTGTTGAATTAGTCAAATAATTTCCACTAATGATAACACTTTATTTATTTTTTTCATTTTTAAAATAATCATAATTTTTATAAATTTAAAATTTATATTTTTAAATTTTTCAAATTAAAATAATTATTTATTCGCAATATCATTGATTGAAGAATCAATCAAGTTGAATTATCATCATAATGAGTTTATTTTCCTATAATCAAGATACACTTCCAAAATAAACTAGATATTTTTCAGCTTATAGAGGGTTACTCATTCAATGTGATTGAAATTGAATTACTAAGCAATGGCCTTTTGATCTACTACTTAATATTTTTTCCATAGTATTGGATTAAAGTAAAGGTGAATTAGTTTTGTTACATCTATAATGACAATGAAATACACCTAAATAATTAAAATGTGAAAAAAATTGAAACATCCAAAACTTAGCTTTGAATTCGAATTACCAAAACTCAAAAAATTTACTTAAAATATTCTTAGTTTAGAATCTTAAGTATTCTGTACTTTAAAAAATGAGAGGGATAGAAAGTTGCTTAAATATAAATTTTAATTATCCCTTTCCTAAAACAAACCATATATTACTACGACATATTTATCAAAAGTAATAAAGAAAACATTTCATCAAATATAAAACTAATTAGTCTACAATACATCCATTACAACTATTCAAATCTAAATAATATGTAGCAACCACCCTCGGGTGCTATGAATTTTTTTTTAATCAATCATTAACTTAATCAATCAATAAATCATCTTCAATTAGTTTCAAAGTGGCATTGACCAAGAAATAATTTGATCTCCCCAAACATAGACATTTCAAATTGCTTGCTCATTTAATTAGCAAAGGATTTGCATAACAATTCATTTCCCCCAAAAATGATATCATCAAAAAAAATTTCAACAATCAGAATATTACCATTGGTATCTTCTTATAAGTACAGATTGTTATTTTCAATTGTTCTTAAAAATTTAATGCTAATGAGATAGGAGTGAATTCTTTCATACCAGGATCTAGGTGCTTGTTTCAATCCATACAAGGCTTTATGTAGTCTACATAAAATGTTTCTCTTGTCTGGATCAACAAACCCTTCTGGTTGTTCAATGTATACCTCTTCTTCCAGTATTGAATGCAGATTTGACATCCATCTGGTATACCTTGAATCCTTTGAATGTAGCATAAGCAAGTAAGATTATAAATCCTTCTATTCTAGCAACGGGTGCAAAGTTATCTCCATAATCAATACCTTCTTCTTGTGCATATCCCTTGCATACTAACCTTGCTTTGTTTCTTGTGACCTCTCCATTCTCATTCAGCTTATTTCTGAATATCCATTTGGTACCAATGACATTCTTTTCATCTAGTCTCGGTACTAGTGTCCATGTACTATTCTTCTCAATCTATTCTATTTCTTCATTTATATCACTGACCCATTCTTCATTCTCAAGTGTAGTATTAACATATTTAGGCTCAAAATCACAAAGTAAACATCTAGTGTTTAGTGACTTACTTATTGTTCTCATTCTAGCCTTCTTGTCTCCTATGATTTGATTTTGTGGATGATGTACTCTGACATACTTGGAAAGTTTTGGTTTAGCTCTATGTTCATTATTCTAATCATCTTCTTGACCTTTGTTCTGATCTCCATCCCTTGGAACATCATCTTGAGGATTTTCCTGATTTTCGGTAATTGCAGCCTGATGCTCGGGTGCAATGTTCTGTTTCTTAGGAGCGATAAACTATTGCTCGAGTAGAGTGTCAGGTTCTGTATAAGCAAACCTATTTTAGTCCTCTGGTTCCCTTATGCTTTCCTTATCATTGTTTTCTACAAATTCATCTATTTTCACATTTTCACTTTCAATGATCTTGTTAGATGACTTTTTAAGACATTTATAAGCCTTGATTTTGGTTGAATACTGTAGAAAGATATCTTCTCCACTTTTGGAGTCAGGTTTTCCATTTCTATCATCTTTTAAAATATAACATTGACTACCAAAGATTCTAAAGTAACTTACATTGGGTGTATGACCATACCAAAGCTCATAGGGTGTCTTTTTGTGTCCTTCTTCAGTTGTACTCTGTTTAATGTGTAGACAAAAATACTGACAACTTCCCTCTAGAAAATTTGAGTGATGATATTCTCAATCATGAATGTTCTTACACAGTCAACAATTGATATGATTCTCCTTTCAACAATTTTATTTTGTTGTGGTGTTCTCAGTGCAGAAACATGTGTTTAATTCCATGCTCATTGCAATAGTTAGTGAATTCATTTGAAGTAAATTCCCCTCCTCTATGTGACCTTAAGCATTTCAATTTATTTTCACTTTTTCTTTCTACCATATCCTTATACCATTTAAACATCTTGAATGCCTCTGATTTGTCTTTTAAGTACATGACAGTCATCATTCTAGAATAGTCATCAACAAAGAGAATAAAATACCTATCTCCATAGTAACTCTTTGTTCTCATGGGTCCACATAGATCAGCATGGACTAATTCTAGAATTGTATTAGATTTATGGGTTTTACTCTTGAAACTAGACTTTTTGCATCTTAACTTTTTGACAATTCTTGCACATGATATACTCGGGCTTAGTCATGCTTGGTAAGCCTCTGACATTCCTTTTGTTTCTTATCCTTATCATGTTGTCAAAATTCACCTGACACAATATTTTGTGCCACAACCATATGTTTTCATTTCTAGCCATTAAACAAGTGGTGTTAGTGTCATCAAGATAGAAAAGGTTACCTTTTGTCTGCTCACCGGTTCTGATCAACCTTCCTGATTCATTGAAGATATTTGCCTTATTATTTTCAAATGCTACTCAGTGACCTATATTATTTAGCTATGAAACACTTAACAGATTATAATTCAGTCCTTTTACCCAGTAAGCATTATAGCATTTGATTAGGTAATTCAACATTATAGTTCCTTTACCTTCAACTGGACAAGGTGTATCATTTTCCATTCTTACTGAACCACCATTATAGTATTCAAAAGTCTCAAACTTTTGTTTATCTCTGGTCATATGGTGAGTGCAGCCCCTATCAATGATCTAGACATCATTCTTGATAACTTTAGATATGAGTGCAGTTTCTACATACCTCTCTTCTTCTTCATCTGAATCATCCTTCATGGCTACAAATACCATCTCAATGTCTTCTTCTAGTTCGGTGTCAGTGTCATTAGCTCTATTCTTAGCTAGGTAACAAGCTTTCTTCCCTTTGTCCTTGTAGTCTTGGGTATCTCTTTTGTCAGATTGTTGGTTGCTTCGGTAATATCTGTTATCACCTATATCAAACTTCTTCTCATATGATCTGTCATTACTTATGTCATCTTTTCTTCTTTTTGGACATCTTGCAGCAAAGTGTCCAACCTCTTTACAATTTAAACATACAAGTGGTAGTTTACCTTTGTATCTACCTTTGCCTCTCTGCAATATTCTTTCCAATAGTGCTTCAATCTCATCAAGTCCTTGATCCTCATTATCACTTTCACTATCATTTCTAATAGCATGTCTATGACTTGAATTACTTATTTTCAAAGAAGATTTGAATGCAGATTCTATAGATGGTAAGACACTATTATCAAAGTTTTTTAGCTCAAATGAAACTAGTCTACCAATCAGACCATCTAGAGTAATTGTATTGTTTGCATCTTCTCTCATTTATTGAATAGAAAAAACTCTAATAGCATATACAGGTAGTAAGGTTCTTAAGATTTTACTTACCACTATCTCCTCTTCAAGTACACCTCCAACTTCTCAGATAGCATTGACTACCTCTTTAATTTTGTAGCTATACTGAGTGATATTTTCTCCTTCTTTCATCCTTAGGTCATCAAACCTCTTTCTTAGGATTTTTGCCTTGGCTCTCAGTACATTAGCATCTCCTCCATGTACCATCTTCAACTTATCCCACATTTTCTTTGTAGAGGTGTAGGTTTTGACATCTCCAAACTCAACATCAAAGAGTGATGAGGCAAGTTCTATCATCATGCAATTATGTTCATGCTTTTCCCTTAATTTCTCAAGAGTGTGAGGTTCTGTAGGCAACACATATTCATTATCAAGGTGTTCAATAACATCATTACCAATACCTGATAGGTGGAGTCTTATTCTGATTTTCTATGATGCAAAGTTGTCTTTATTCAACTTGGGCACATCTCGTATGTTCATCTTGTGATATTTTTCTCGAGCTGTTAAACTCCCTTTCTAAGCACAAAAGCTCTGATACCAATTGTTAGTAATAAATGAGAGGGGGGGTGAATTAGTGGCCTCAAAAATATTCCAATTAATCAACCCAAAAACTTAGTACCACAATATTAAGCCTCTAGTTATCTTCAGTCCTATAAGATGAATGCCTTCAAATATACTTATCAAATTACTACTGCTCAGAATGCTTTGTTAAACCTTATTCTACATGTTTACCAAATAGCAGTCTTTCTATATACCAAAAAACAATAAAATACTTAGAGTATACCGATCAATCCAGATTAGCTGTGTAATGCAAAACACTAAAGTAATGACTCATAAACACATTGACACATGGATTTTTAATGTGGAAACCCTGTTAAGGGAAAGACCACTTGGGACTGGTAACCCAAAATTTTCACTCTTCTAAAGTGAGCTCGGTGAAGATTCAACCCTGTTAAAGGTTACAAATGCACTGTTAGGTGTGACCTTGTTAGAGTATTTAAAATATTAGTTTGTCACTTAATATTGGGAATTTCTATGCTACCTTCCTTGTCCAAACTTTTTTGGTTTGTCAAATGGTATCTGGCATCTCATGCTATCTTCATGATTAAAATTTTTGATACTCCTTGGGATGTATATCAATATAGAAAGGATCTTTAAATCCTACTCAGTTAAGAGACTTTCTGAGTCAATAGTTAAACTGAAACAGTATGATCTGTTCATATATACAACTTATACTTGCAAATTTTTAGATCTATTGTAAGATCATAAAATCAATCTGATCAATATATCTTTTGAATACCTTTGATCTACTTTTTTTCTTCTTGGTGATGCTATTCTCTATTGCTCGGTGTCTGCAGAAATCTTTAGCTCTTTCCTTAGCTTGATTGATCAGGACTGTATAAAGTTGTTCTTCATCAGTTTCTCTCCAGCATCCTATTTTTCATTCAATCCCCTTAATTCATAATGAATTAAGTTGTCTATTTATAGACATGATATCACCATTGTTAGGTTCTTGATTTTCTTGATCTTGGCATGATCCGCAATCTTAGCCAATTTGTTTTAAAGAAAAACTCCTATTTTATCTCACAAAGATCTTCTTTCCAACTGGACAAAATAACTTTAAATCCTTTACTTATCTCTGGCTTTATCTTGTCAATGAAAACAATGATAACTACCAGTTAAGTCTATATTTAGCTCTGCCAACTAGATATTTTATCATTTCTGAACTTCAGTTAACTTTGGTGTTTTAAGTCTTTGTAAGCTTCAGTCAACACTCCAGTTCTCCATGGGCTTCTCTGTTGGGTTTTTATGTTCATTGGGGTTTTTTTTCCTTTGGACTTGTTTGTCTATCAGTTTACACTAATTTTGGCCGTCAGGTATTCTTGTGATTTTGCTCGTCGGTAATGCTCGCCGGTTTTCTTGCTTGGGCATCATTGTGACTGGTCACATAGTAAATGCTTGTCTTTTATACATTAATGAAAGCATAATCTTTATCTCTTTGATTCTCTGAAGTCTTTTACACTTTGATTAGAACCAATTAGATTATATCAAGTTGACATCAATGACAATACAATCCATTAACGGATTTAATATTATGCATTATCTTTCTGCATTTCGGTGATCAACGTAACATCTTCAAATATTCAGTGAGTTACATGTCATCAATCTCTCTCTCTTTGGCATTGATGGAAATACACTACATTATCATACTATACTATTACTAATACAATATGAAATATAACACTTTCATCAATCTCTCCTATTGTCACTATTAGAAATGTTTGGCTTTTGGTAAGCTCAAATAGCTTAGATTTGTTTTTTGCAGATTGGTTCTTTCAATATTTATTCCCTTCATTAGATAGATGTAGCATCTAATGTCTCTATTTTGATATGTTCTCTGCCTTGATTGTTCCTCTTCTTGATAATCTCTTTTTCCTTTGACAACAATCTCTCTCTTTGTATGAACTCTCTCCCTTTGTTACTTCTCTCCCTTAGATGGATATTTCATATGTAATCAATTTCTCTCCCTTTGAATATTGATTAGCTCTTCCTTTTTATTCTTAGGAACTTCTCTTCATGGATACTGATATAATTGTTTCTTGATAATGAGATAATTAATCTCTCCCTTTGACAACAATGCCAAACAAGTTTCTTTTATATCATCCTCCATCCCTTTATATAATATATTCCTTGAATTTCCCTATCCATCAACAATACAATGTCTCTTGTGTTTGGTGCATACTTGTACCTTATTGTGTACAGATGTATCTGTTACTATTCATCCCAGTGTTTGCATCAACATGAATGATCTTCAGATTATGTGTAGGATGTTGTAGTCTCCTAGTCAGCTTTATGACCAATAGACAAGGGTTGGACCCCTAGTCTCTGTCTTAGGTACTCAAATGTATCTTTTGGTAATGGATTGGTGAATATATTAGCTAATTGTTCCTTTGATTGAACATATTCCAATATCACTTTCTTTTCTTGCACTTGTTCTCTTAGATAGTGATACTTGATAGAAATATGCTTAGTCTTAGCATGCATGACTGGATTCTTAGAAATGTTAATTGCACTAGTATTATCACAATAGATAGCTACTAGTTCAAGAATCTTCATATTCATACCTTATAGAAATTTTTTGATACATGCAATATTGGAGCAATTTGCAGCAGTAGCCACATACTTTGCTTCTGTAGTAGACTGAGAGATGCATCCTTGCTTCTTTCTTGTCTATGTGACAAGTCTGTCACCCATGTAGAATACTCCTCCAGTTGTGCTCTTTTGGTCATCAATGTTTCCAGCCCAATCAACATCTATATAGACTTGTAGCTAAAATTTTCCTTCTTTTTTATACCTTAAACCATATTCCTTAGTGTTCTTTAGATATCTCAGAATTCTCTTGACAACAGTCATATGTGATTCTTTGGGATTAGCAGAGAATCTTGTAACTATTCCAACTGCATGTGCTATATTGGGTCTGGTATGAACAACATACATTAATTTTCCAATCATTGATCTGTACAAGGTCTGATTTACCTCATTTGATTTGTCTTCTTTTTTCATCTTACATCAGGTTGCCATAAGTGTTCCAACTGGTTTGGAATCTTCCATCTTGAATATCTTCAGCACTTCCTTGATGTATTTGGACTGAGTGATATATGTTCCTGCATCTTGTTGAAGAATCTATAGACCAAGAAAGAATTTGATCTCCCCAAACATAGAAATTTCAAATTCTTTGCTCACTTCCTTAGCAGAGGATTTGCATAACAAATCATTTCCCCCAAAAATGATATCATCAACAAAAATTTCAGCAATCAGAATATTACCATCGGTATCTTCTTTTAAGTACAGATTGCTATTTTCAATTGTTCTTAAAAATTTAATGTTAATGAGATAGGAGTGAAGTCTTTCATACCAGGCTCTAGGTGCTTGTTTCAATCTATACAAGGATTTTCGTAGTCTACATACCATGTTTCTCTTGTCTAGATCAACAAACCCTTATGGTTGTTCAATGTATACCTTTTCTTCCAGTATTCCATTTAGAAATGTAGATTTGACATCCATATGGTATACCTTGAATCCTTTGAATGTAGCATAAGAAAGTAAGATTCTAACTCCTTCTAGTCTAGAAATGGGTGCAAAGGTTTCTCCATAATCAATGCCTTCTTCTTGTGCATATCCCTTGCATACTAACCTTGCTTTGTTTCTTGTGACCTCTCCATTCTCATTCATCTTGTTTTTGAATATCCATTTGGTACTGATGACATTCTTGTCATATAGTCTTGGTACTAGTGTCCATGTACTATTCTATTTCTTCATTCATAGCACTAACTCATTCTTCATTCTCAAGTGCAGTATTAACAGATTTAGGCTCAAAATCACAAAGTAAACATATAGTGTTTAGTGACTTACTTCTTGTTCTCATTCCAGCTTTCTTGTCTCCTATGATTTAATTTTGTGGATGATGTCTTCTGACATAATTGGAAATTTTTGGTTCATCTCTATGTTCATCATTCTAATCATCTTCTGGAGATCTTTCTTGTCTCCTATGATTTAATTTTGTGGATGATGTCTTTTGACATACTTGGAAAGTTTTGGTTCATCTTTGTGTTCATCATTCTAATCATCTTCTTGACCTTCATTCTGATCTCCATCGCTCGAAACATCATCTTGAGGATTTTCCTAACTTTTGGTAATTGCACCTTGATGCTCAGGTGCAATGTTATGTTTCTCAAGAGCAATATGCTATTGCTTGGGTAGAGTGTCAGGTTATGTATAAACAAACCTGTTGTAGTCCTATGGTTCTCTTATGCTTTCCTTATCATTATTTTATGCAAATTCATCTATTTTCACATTTGCACTTTCAATGATCTTGTTAGATGACTTTTTAAGACATTTATAAGCCTTGATTTTGGTTGAATACCCTAGAAAGATACATTCTTCACTTTTGGATTCAAGTTTTCCATTTCTATCATCTTTCAAAATATAACATTGACTACCAAATATTCTGAAGTAACTTACATTGGGTGTATGACCATACCAAAGCTCATAGGGTGTCTTTTTTGTGTCCTTTAGTTGTACTCTATTTAATGTGTAGACATCAGTACTGGAAGCTTCCCTCTAGAAAGTTTGAGTGATGATCTTCTCAATCATCAATGTTCTTGCACAGTCAACAATTGATCTGTTTCTCCTTTCAACAATTCCATTTTGCTGTGGCGTTCTCGGTGCAGAAATCTATCTTTTAATTCCATGCTAATTGCAATAGTTAGTGAATTCATCTGAAGTAAATTCCACTCCTCTATCTGACCTTAATAATTTCAATTTATTTTCACTTTGTTTTTCTACCATATCATTATACCATTTAAACATCTTGAATGCCTCTAATTTATCTTTTAAGAACATGACTGTCATCATTCTAGAATAGTCATCAACAAAGATAATAAAATACCTATCTCCATAGTAAATCTTTGTTCTCATGGGTCCATATAGATCAGTATGGACTAATTCTATAATTGTATTAGATGTATGGGTTTTACTCTTGAAACTAGACTTTGTCATCTTACCTTTTTGACAATTCTTGCACATGATATGCTCAGGTTTAGTAAGCCTCTGACATTCCTTTTGTTTCTTATCCTTATCATGCTGTAAAAATTCACATCACACAATATTTTGTGCCAAAACCATATGTATTTGTTTCTAGCCATTAAACAAGTGGTGTTAGTGTCATCAAGATAGAAAAGGTTACCTTTTGTCTACTCAACGGTTCCAATCAACCTTCCTAATTCATTGAATATCTTTTCCTTCTTATTTTCAAATGCTACATGGTGACCTACATTATTCAACTATGAAACACTTAATAGATTATAATTCAGTCCTTTTACCCAGTAATAATTATCACATTTGATCAGGTTATTCAACATTATAGTTCATTTACCTTCAACAGGAAAACGTGTATCACTTCCCATTCTTACTGAACCACCATTATAGTATTCAAAAGTCTAAATTTTTTTTTATCACTGGTCATATGGTGAGTGCAGCCACTATCTATGATCCAGACATTATTCTTGCAAACTTTAGATATGAGTACAGTTTCTATATAACTTTCTTCTTCTTCATCTGAATCATCCTTCATGGCTACAAATACCATCTCAATGTATTCTTCAAATTCGGTCTCAGTGTCATCAGCTCTGTTTTTAGCTAGGTAACAAGATTTCTTCCCTTTGTCCTTGTAGTCTTGGGTATCTCTTTTGTCATATTATCAGTTTCTTTGATAATCTCTATTATCACCTCTGTCAAACTTCTTCTCATATGATCTATCATTAATTTTTTCATATTTTCTTCTATTTAGGCATATTGCAACAAAGTGTCCAACCTCTTTACAATTTAAACATACAAGTGGTAATTTACCTTTGTATCTACCTTTGCCTCTCTGCAATCTTCTTTCCATTAGTGATTCAATCTCATCAAGTCCTTGATACTCATTATCACTTTCACTATCATTTCTAATAGCATGTCTATGACTTGAATTACTTATTTTCAAAGAATATTTGAATGCATATTCTATAGATGATAAGACACTATTATCAAAGTTGTTCATCTCAAATGAAATCAGTCTACCAATCAGACTATCAAGAGTAATTTTATTGTTTGCAACTGCTCTCATTTCTTCAATAGTAGAAACTCTAATGGCATATACATGCTGTAAGGTTCTTAATATTTTACTTACCATTGTCTCCTCTTCAAGTACACCTCCAAATCCTCAGATAGACTAACTACCTCTTTAATTCTGTAGCTATACTAAGTGATATTTTGTCCTTCTCATATGATATTTTCTGAAGCTATACTGAGTGATATTTTCTCCTTCTTCTCTGTTATCACCTCTGTCAAAGTTCTTCTCATATGATATGCCATTTCTTTTGTCATATTTTCTTCTATTTGGACATCTTGCAGAAAAGTGTCTAACCTCTTTACAATTTAAACATACAAGTGGTAATTTACCTTTGTATCTACCTTTGCCTCTCTACAATCTTCTTTCCAATAGTGCTTGAATCTCATCAAGTCCTTGATCCTCATTATCACTTTCACTATCATTTCTAATAGCATGTCTATGACTTGAATTACCTATTTTCAAAGAATATTTGAATGCAGATTCTATAGATGGTAAGACACTATTATCAAAGTTGTTCATCTCAAATGAAATCAGTCTACCAATCAGACCATCTAGAGTAAATATATTGTTTGCAAATTCTCTCATTTATTGAATAGCAGAAACTCTAATAGCATATACAGGTAGTAAGGTTCTTAATATTTTACTTACCATTGTCTCCTCTTCAAGTACACCTCCAAATCCTCGGATAGCATTGACTACCTCTTTAATTCTGAAGCTATACTAAGTGATATTTTCTCCTTCTTTCATCCTTAGGTCATCAAACCTCCCTCTTAGGCTTTCTACCTTGGCTCTTAGTACATTAGCATCTCCTCCATGTACCAGCTTCATTTTATCCCACATTTTCTTTGCAGAGGTGTAGGTTTTGACATCTCCAAACTCAACATCGAAGAGTGATGAGACAAGTTCTATCATCATGCAATTATGCTCATGCTTTTCTCTTAATTGCTCAAGAGTGTGAGGCCCTGTAGGGAATACATATTCAGTATCAAGGTGTTGAGTGACATCATTACCAATACCTAATAGGTGGAGTCTTATTCTACTTTTCTATGATGCAAAGTTTTCTTTATTCAACTTGGGCACATCTCGTCTGTTCATCTTGTGATATTTTTCTTGAGTTGTTAGACTCCCTTTCTAAGCACACAAGCTCTAATACCAATTGTTAGCAATAACTGAGAGTGGGGGTGAATTAGTGGCCTCAAAAATATTCCAATTAATCAACCCAAAATCTTAGTTCCACAATGTTAAGCCTCTAGTTATCTTCAGTCCTATAAGATGAATGCCTTAAAATATACTTATCAAATTACTACTGCTCAGAATGCTTTGTTAAACCTTATTCTGTATGTTTACCGAATAGCAATATTTCCATTTACCAAAAAATAGTAAATTACTTATAGTATATCGATCAATCCAGATTAGCTATGTGTAATGCAAAATAATAAAGTAATGGCTCATAAACACTTTGACACAGATTTTTAACATGGAAACCCTGTTAAAGGAAAAACCACTTGGGACTGGTAACCCAAAATTTTGACTCGTCTGAAGTGAGCTCGATGAAGAGCCAACACTATTAAAGGTTACAAACACACTGTTAGGTGTGACCTTGTTAGAGGATTTAAAATATTAGTTTGTCACTTGATATCAGGCATTTCTATGCTACCTTCCTTGTCCAAAGTCTTCTGGTTTATCAAATGGTATCTGGAATCTCATGCTATCTTCATGATCAAAATTTTTGATAATCCTTGGGATGTATCTCAATATAGAAAGGATCTTTAAATCCTTCTTGGTTCAGAGACTTTCTAAATCAATGGTAAAATTGAAACAGTATGATCTGGTCACATATACAACTTATACTTACATATTTTCAGATCTATTGTAAGCTCATAAAAATCAATATGATCAATATATCTTTTTAATACCTTTGCTCCAATTATTTTCTACTCAGTGATGCTATGCTCTATTGCTTGGTGTCCGCATAAATATTTAGCTCTTTCCTCAGCTTGATTTATCAGGACTGTATGAATTTTTTCTTCATCAGTCTTTCTACAACATCCTCTTTTTCCTTCAATCCCCCTAGTTTGTAATAAATTAAGTTTTCTCTTTATAGACATGATATCACCATTGTTAGGTTCTTGATTTTATTGATATTGGCGTGATCCGCAATCTTAGCCAGTCTAATTTAAAGAAAAAACTCTTGTTTTATCTCACAAAGATCGTCTTACCAACTGGACAAAACAACTTTAAATCCTTTACTTATCTCTGGTTTAATGTTTTCAATGAAAATAATGATAAATACCACTTAAGTCTATATTTAGCTCTTTCAGCTAGATATTTTTTCATTTCTGAACTTTAGTTAACTTTGGTGTTTTAACTCTTTGTAAGCTTCGGTCAACACTCTGGTTCTCCTCGAGATTCTCCATTGGGGTTGTCTATCCATTAGGGTTTTTTGTCCTTTGGGCTTGTCTGTCTATCAGTTTAAACTATGATTTTGGCCATTGGGTATGCTTGTGATTCTGCTCTTCGATAATGCTTGTCAGTTTTATTGCTCGGGCATCACTATGACTTGACTTTCGGTTATCTCTGTCTGTCGGGTTCCAATAGTTGTTGGTGTTTGAAGTCACATAGTAAATGCTTGTCTTTTATGCATTACTGAAAGCATAATATTTATCTCTCTGATTCTCTGAAGTCTTTGACACTTTGATTATAACCAATTAGATTATATCAAGTTGACATCAATGACAATACAATCCATTAACTAATTTAATGTCTTGCATTATATTTCTATATTTAGATGATTATTTTAACATCTTCAAACATTCAATCAGATACATATCATCAAGAACATATGAAAATAATTTTGACTGAGGTGATAATAGAGATTACCAAAGCACATGACAATCTAATAGAAGAGATACTCGAGACTACAAGGACAAAGGAAAGAAATCTTGTTACCTGGCTGAGAACAAAGTTGGAGACACTGACACCGAATTTGATGATGACATTGCAATGGTATTTGTAGCCATGAAGGATGATTCAGACGAAGAACAAGAAAGGTATGTAGAAACTACACTCATATCTAAGGTTAGTAAGAATGATGTCTGGATTATAGATAGTGGCTACACTCACCAGATGACCGGTGATAAATAAAAGTTTGAAACTTTTGAATACTATAATGGTGGATCAGTAATAATGGGTAATGAAACACCTTGTCCAGTTGAAGGTAAAGGAACCATAATGTTGAATAACCTAATCAAATGTGAAAATGATTACTGGATAAAAGGAATGAATTATAATCTGTTAAGTGTTTCATAGCTGAATAATATAGTTCACCGAGTAGCATTTGAAAATAAGAAGGCAAAGATATTCAATGAATTAGGAAGGTTGATTGGAACTAGTGAACAGACAAAAGGTAACCTTTTCTATCTTGATGACATTAACACCACTTGTTTGATGGCTAGAAACAAAGACATATGGTTATGGAATAAAATAATTTTCCATGTGAATTTTGACAACATGATAAAAATAAGAAATAAAATAAAAGTCAGAGGCTTACCGAGCATATCAAAGCCCAAGCATATCATGTACAAGAATTGTCAAAAAGGTAAGATAAAAAAGTCTAGTTTCAAGAGTAAAGCCCCTACATCTAAGGGAATTCTAGAATTAGTCCATACTGATCTATGTGGACCAATGAGGACAAAGAGTTACTATGGAGATAGGTATTTCATTCTCTTTTTTGATGATTATTCTAGAATGATGACAGTTATGTTCTTAAAAGATAAATAAGAAGCATTCAAGATGTTTAAATGGTATAAGGCTATGGTAGAAAATAAAAGTGGTAAGGAATTGAAATGCTTAATATCAGATAGAGGAGGGGAATTTATTTCAGATGAATTCACTAATTTATGTAATGAGCATGGAATTAAAAGATAGTTTTCTGCACTGAGAACACCACAGCAAAATAGAATTGCTGAAAGGAGAAATAGATCAATTGTTGATTGTGCTAGAACATTGATGATAGAGAAAAGAATCACTTAAAATTTCTAGAGGGAAGCTATCACTACTGTTGTCTACACATTGAACATAGTATAATTAAAGAAGGACACAAAGAAGACACCCTATGAGCTTTGGTATGGTTACACACCCAATGTAAGTTACTTCTGAATCTTTGGTAGTCAATGTTATATTTTGAAAGATGAAAGAAATGGAAAGCTCGACTCCAAAAGTGATGAAGGTATCTTTCTAGGGTATTCCACCAAAAGCAAGGTTTATAAATGTCTTAACAAGT
Organism: Thuja plicata; assembly: GCA_018584345.1. Taxonomy (NCBI): domain Eukaryota; kingdom Viridiplantae; phylum Streptophyta; class Pinopsida; order Cupressales; family Cupressaceae; genus Thuja; species Thuja plicata. Next base: position 465,927 of record MU223248.1, read on the forward strand.
CATCTAACAAGATCATTGAAATTGTAAATGTAAGAATAGATGAATTTGCAGAAAAGAATGATAAGGAAAGCATAAGAGAACTAGAAGACTACAATAGGTTTGTTAACACTAAAGAACCTAACACTCTACCCGAGAAATAGTGTATCACTCCTGAGAAATAAAACATTGCACCTAAGCATCAGGCTGCAATTACCAAAAATTGGAGAAATACACAAGATGATGTACCTAGCGATGGAGATCAGAATGAAGGACAAGATGATAATCAGAATGATGGAAAAAGAGCTGAACCAAAAATTTCCAAGTATGTCAGAAGACATCATCTATAGAATCAGATCATAGGAGACAAGAAGGCTGGAATGAGAACAAGAAGTAAGTCACTAAACACTAGATGTTCACTTTGTGATTTTGAGCCTAAATATGTTAATACTGCACTTGAGAATGAAGAATGGGTCAGTGCTATGAATGAAGAAATATAACAGATTGAGAAGTACAATACATGGACACTAGTACTGAGACCAGATGACAAGAATGTCATCGGTACCAAATGGATATTCAGAAACAAGCTGAATGAGAATGAAGAAGTCACAAGAAACAAAGCAAGATTAGTATGCAAGGGGTATGCACAAGAAGAAGGTATTGATTATGGAAAAACCTTTGCACCTGTTGCTAGACTAGAAGGTGTTAGAATTATTCTTTCTTATGCTGCACTCAAAGGATTCAAGGTATACCAGATGGATGTCAAAACTGCATTCCTATATGGAATACTTAAAGAAGAGGTATACATTGAACAACCAGAAGGGTTTGTTGATCCAGACAAGAGAAACATGGTATGTAGACTATATAAATCTTTGTATGGATTGAAAAAATCACCTAGATCTTGATATAAAAGACTTCACTCCTATCTCATAAGCATTGAATTTTTAAGAACAAGTGAAAATAGTAATTTGTACTTAAAAGAAGATATCGATGGTAATATCCTGATTGCTGAAATATTTATTGATGATATCATTATTGGAGGAAATGAAATGTTATGCAAATCCTTTTCTAATGAAATGAGAAAAGAGTTTGAAATGTCTATGTTTAGGGAGATCAAATTCTTTCTTGGTCTACAGATTCTTCAACAAGATGCAGGCATATATATCACTCAGTCCAAATACATCAAGGAAGTGCTGAAGATATTCAAGATGGAAGATTCCAAGCCAGTTGGAACACCTATGGAAACCGGATGTAAGCTGACAAAGGAAGACAAATAAAATGAGGTAAATCTGACCTTGTATAGATCAATGATTGGAAAACTAATGTATGTTGTTCATACTAGACCAGATATTGCACATACAGTTTGAATAGTTTCAAGATTCTTTGCTAATCCCAAAGAATCACATATGACTGTTGTCAAGAGAATTATGAGATATCTAAAGAACACCAAGGATTATGGATTATGGTATAAAAGAGAAGGAAAATTTGAGCTTCAACTCTATACCGGTGTTGATTGGGCTGGAAACATTGATGACCAAAAGAGCACAACTGGAGGAACATTCTTCATGGGTGACAGACTTTTCACATGGATCAACAAAAAGAAAGGATGCATCTCACAGTCTACTACAGAAGCAAAATATGTGGTTGCTGCTGCAAATTGCTCCAATATTTCATGGATCAAACAATTGCTGGAAGGCATGAATATGAAGATTCTTGAACCAGTGATTATCTATTTTGATAATACTAATGCAATAAACATTTCAAAAAATCTATTCATGCATGCTAAGACTAAGCATATTGCTATCAAGTATCACTACTTAAGAGAACAAGTACAAGCAAAAGAAGTGATACTAGAATATGTTCAATCAAAGGAACAATTTGTTGATATATTTACCAAGTCATTGTTGAAAGGTACATTTGAGTACCTGAGACAGAGACTAGGGGTCCAACCCTTGACTATTGGTCAGTAAAATGACTAGGAGGTTGCATCAGCCTATACACAAATTAGAAGATCATTCATGTTGATGCAAGCAAGAGATGGACTACAATGATACATCTATACACAACAAGGTACACTAGAGTCAATGTATTGCTGATGGATAGGGAAATTCAAGGAGTATATTATAAAAAGGTATGGAAGATGATATGGAATAATTGTTTGGCATTGTTGTCAAAGGGAGAGATTACCTCATTATCAGGAATTATCAAAAGGGAGAGATTATCTCATTATTAGGAAGAGATTATATCATTATCCATTCATTATCCATGGAGAGAAGTTCCTAAGAATTCAAAGGAAGAGTTAATTATTATCCAAAGGGAGAGATTGATTACATATGAAATACGCATCAAAGGGAGAGAGTACTTACTAAGGGAGAGATTGTTGTCAAAAGAAAAAGAGATGATCAATGAGAGGAATAGTAAAGGCTGAATGCATATCAGGAATAAAGACAAAAGCTTCTACATCTATCTAGGAAAGGGATTAAATATTGAAGAAACACACTCTGCAAGAAATAAATCTAAGCTATATGAGCTTACCAAGAGTCATACATTTGTATTAGTTATAGAACAAAATATTTGGGAGAGATGGATGAAATACACTTGATATATTTCATATTGTATTAGTAATAATATAGTGTGATAATTTAGTGTGTTTCCATCAATGCCAAAGGGAGAGATTGATGACATATAACTAATTGAATGTTTGAATATGTTCAGTTGATCACCAGAATGCAGAAAGATAATGCAAGACATTAAATTAGTTAATGGATTGTATTGTCATTGATGTCAACTTGATATAATCTAATCGGTTATATTCAAAGTGTCAAATGACTTTAGAGAATCAAAGAGATAAAGATTATGCTTTTAGTAATGCATAAAAGAATAGCATTCACTAAGTGACTACAAACACTGATGGTTAGTGGAACTTGACGGATAGAGAAAATTGAGAGCAAATTCATTGTGATGCCCGAGAAAGAAAACTGACAAGCATTACTAACGAGAAGAATCACAAGCATTATCAATGGCCATAATTACAGTGTTACCCAATGGATAGACAACCCCGAAGGAAAGACAACCCCGATGGACAAACAACACTGATGGAGAAGCCCGAGGAGAACTAAAGTGTTGACTGAAGCTATCAAAGAGTTAAAACATCAAAATTAATTGAAGTTCATAAATGACAAAATACTTAGCTGGAAGAGCTAAAGATAGACTTAACTGGTTGTTAAAAAAAGTTTCATCGACAAGTTAAAGCTACAGATAAGTAATAGATTTAAAGTTGTTTTATCAGCTTGGCAAGAATATTTCTATGAGATGAAACATGAGTTAATCTTTAAAGAAAGATTGGCTAAAATTGTGGATCACGCCAAGAACAAGAAAATCAAGAAGTGAGAAATGGTGATATCCTTGTTAGGAATAGTCCCAAAAGATAACTGAGAGGGAGGGGTGAATTAGTTATCTATAAGATTCAATTATTTTTCCAATTAAGTACAGAAAAACTTTAAACATAAACTCAACAAGATAACACAAAATTGAACAACACAATTTTGGTAACGGGGAAAACCAAATTAGGTAAAAACCCCGGTGGGAATTAGCACCCATAAATAACTGTACTAGTTTATAATGATCCTTGTTAGAAGATCTTGCAACCCTGTTAGGAGTTGATCTTTACAATGCAATAAGTACAGAGACCTAGTCAAAGGTTGGACCCTGTTAGGAGTCTTTTACAAATAACCCTGTTAGGGGTGAGGACACACTATCCAAGAGATACAACCCAAGGAGTATCAAAAAGTTTGATCATGAAGATAGCATGAGATGCTAGATACCATTTGACAAACTACACTGGGTTTGGTTATAGAAGGTAGCATAGAGATTCCTGATATCAAGTGACAAACTAATCTATTTAAATCCTCTAACAAGGTCACACCTAACAGTGTGTTTGTAACCTTTAACATGGTTGGCTCTTCACTGAGCTCACTTCAGAAGAGTGAAAATATTGGGTTACCAGTCCCAAGTGGTTTTTCCCTTAATAGGGTTTCCACGTTAAAAATCCATGTGTCAATGTGTTTATGAGTCATTACTTTAGTGTTTTGCATTACACATAAATAATCTGGATTGATTGGTATACACTAAGAAATTTACTATTTTTCGGTAAATGAAAGACTGTTAATCGGTAAACATTAAGAATAAGGTTTAACAGTGAACTCTGAGTAGTAGTTATTTGATAAGTTTATTTAAAGGCATACATCTTGTAGGACTGAAGATAACTAGAGGCTTACTATTGTGGTACTAAGTTTTTTGGGTTGATTTATTGGAATATTTTTGAGGCCACTGATTCAACCCCCCCCCCCTCAGTTATTCTAACATAGATAAGCTTATTTTAAGTAGGTCAATGGATTTATCCTTCAATGATCACCTCAAAGAGGACTAGTCTATATGATAGAGGAATACTTACTTCTACATATGACCTCGTAGGGTCCTAACTACATCTGTACCAGTAAAATTTAGTGCATGCACTTGGATTAGCATTATAAATAGAAGAGAGGTTATTAATTCAGAATAAGTAGATCACAATTGAACATCTAAGAAGTACCTACACAATTCTTAAAATTATAGGATTAAATATTTTGAACACATAAAAAATTATTAAATCCAATGCATTATGCCCTGAACTCCACGTGTAGCATTAAGTAGATAATAGACTATAAAATAGTCAACCCAATCCATTTCCTTGTCTTTCTATTAAAAGAACATTATGTATTACCTATAAATTATTAGATTTTCTTGATGCTTTTATAGCCACTATTATTCATTTTGGCCTCAGCTGAAGCTGATTATAGAGGAAACATTAAACAAGGAATAACCCCTATCTCTAGAGTTATCCCCCCTAAACCCTCCCCTATGGACTTGAGGTCACAAGGGTTTCCTTCACCCAAGTGCCACCTACATTCCCGCATCTAATCAGGTCAAAGTTATGCATAGTTCTCCTCACAAGATTTCTTAAAGGAAACCTACACACAATTTCCCATAACCAAGTATTCTTTAATTATTTCTTCATGCTCTAGCAAAGTTCTTGCAAATAATTATCAATAAATATTGGATCTCATCAATGAGATTAGAATATCAACACAACTCCCAATATAGAAATCCCAGACTATAAATTTTCATCTAAGGACATTATGATCTTAAATCGTACCTCACCATAATTTCTTTCCTAATTACTATGAGCTTCTCATAACTCTTACAATTACTATTAGAATCAAGGAAAAACACACAAATGAGTGGGGAGGGCTGAGTCAGTTGTGCCACAAAACTCTAAACCTTTAACCAAATTATAAACTTAATATTAGATTTGAATGATAAATATGAATGCAAGACCATAACACAATAATAAACACATAACACTGAGATTTTTATAGTGGAAATCTGGTTAAGGGCAAAAACACGATGGGGATCAAACCCACAAGATTCATGTAATTTGTTAAAAGAACTATACCCTATTGGGTTTATTAAAAAGAGGAATGCACAGGCATTCATACACACTTCCTAGAGCTCATTACTCAAGTACAACAAGGGATTGAACCCAAAGGAAGGATCAATTCCTTACTACAATCTCTAATGACAATTCACAATGGACAACAATCCCTAATTCATGAAATGAAAAACAAAACCTCTAATATTCCAATACAATTACAATGAAGTGCATCAAATCTATGTCTCAATTGCATATTCCACTAATAACTCTTCTCTCATCACACATACGCCTCTTCCACACAATCAAATTCACAAATGATTACATCTTTATATAGATTAAATTAACTATATCTCAACTTGGCCGTCCAGGGATCTAAATACAAAATAATAATTCACTACAACTAAATACATAATGTGATTCATTGAATATCAGCTTAGACATAACAATAATAAATAAAAACATCCTCTAACATGCTCTAGATCCATAAATCATGCCATGATCCTTCACAACACACTAAACCACCATGTCAGCCAAGAACAATAAGAACAACAACACGCCACATGAAAAATTAGCGATTCCGATCACATAATCCAATACGGTCCAACAACATGAATAAAACACAATCTAGAAACCTCAACAAGTAACATGAAAGGCCACAACATGAAAAGGAAAAATTCTATCTTAGAATCATACTCATCTCCTTCACAGTTCATCGGGAACACTAAACAACAACCTCTGTCATAAAAGAAAAATAACTTGCTAGCATCCAAATCACAAACCACTCAAACTAAGGACACACATCCATGTCCTAAACTCACCACTAGGTTAGCAACCAAGAATATTGCGTAACTGATCCACACCGATCAAAGATCTGGAACATTATCTCTTCCTGAATAACCAAAATACCATACTCTAACAAATCCTTTATATCTCACTCAAATCATCATGCTAACTTCTATAAGTTGATATAGATCAACTAAAAAAATCAATAAAAACATCTATACCTTTACAACATCTGATATTCATTATAATAATTGTACCAAAGTAATCTTCTCATTGAACATCTTAGGAACACGTAGGAACACTATCATCAATAGTAGGAATATGTTGACATCAATGAAAAACATCAATGTCAACATATATATGCACAATATCCAACAATAACCCAACAATATCTCAACAATCTCTTTGGGATCCACATACCATATGGGTGATAGAGCCTAGTTCATGCCCTGTTTTTAGGGTGTTACTCAACAAAATGTTTTTGTTGAGATTTCAATTGTTTTAACAGGTGTCACTTCAATTGTATCAACTCCATCTAGCTCAGGAACTACTACACCAGTCATTAATTTCTCCTCCCTTTGATATTCCTTTGGTATTGATGGAGACATATGATGTGGAAAATTATATTAATTCATAAAGAAACTGTATCAAAAATACTACCACCAATATCCACAATATATCCTTCAGAGTCTCTCTAATAATCTCTCCCCCTTAGCTAAAGAAATCTTCAACACTATTTTTCATATGACTATCTCTCCCCCTTTGACATCAATGATAAAGGCACATATATGCACTAAGTCATAGAAGCCAAAAATTTGCACAAACATCTCTCCTTCAAATATGAATAACCGACTCGTCAAGCAAACTACTCCCCCTGAGTAGTAGCCACAATAAACATCAATCTAGAATAATGATGATCTCTATAATTACATTGGAATGGTACAAATGAATGCACATCTAGCTCTAATTAGGAGGGGCAATCACCCCGATCTTACCTCAAAGATACTCAAAAGTGTCATTTGGTAAGGACTTCATGAATATATCTACAATCTACTCTTTTGTAGATGCATACTCCAATCTGACTTCTTTCTCATTAACCTTATATCTCAAATAAATGATATTTGATAAAAATATGCTTTGTCTTTGACTACAATAGAAGGTTCTTTGAAATATTTTGATAGCACTTGAATTGTCATAATATATAGCAACAGGGCCATCAATAATTACTCTAATATCTTTCAACATTTGCTTCATCCATATCACTTGTGTACAATTAATAGCAACAAAAACATATTCAGATTCAACATTAGATTATGATATATAATTTTGTTTCTTACTTGCCCAAGAAAATAACCTATTTCCCAAGAAGAATGCTCAACCACTTGTTCTTTTTCTATCATCCACATTACCTATCCAATCCATATTAGTAAATGCACTCAATGTAAATTCATCATCCTTATCAAACCATAAGACATAATAAACAACACCTTTCAAACATCTAAATATCCTTTTAATAGAAACAACATGTAATTCCTTTGGTTTTGCTTGAAATCTTGCAACAATACAAAAAAAATTCATAATATCAAGTCTAGTTTGTGTCAAGTATAATAACCCAGTGATCGTTGATCTATATCTATTTTATTTTCTTTAGTTGAATCATCATCCTTTTGTTAGTAATAACTGAGAGGGGGGGGGGGGGGGANCGTTGATCTATATCTATTTTATTTTCTTTAGTTGAATCATCATCCTTTTGTTAGTAATAACTGAGAGGGGGGGGGGGGTGAATCAGTGGCCTCAAAAATTAATCCTTAAATGAACCCTTAAAAATTACTACCACTTTTAAGCCTTTGGTTATACTTACTCCTACAAGATGAATGCCTTGGAATACTTATTATAACCAATTACTACTTGTCAGAATGATTTGTAAAACCTTCTTTTGTATGTTTACCAATAAGCAGTCTTTCATTTACCGAAACACAATAAATAGCTAGAGTATACCGATCAATCCAGAATTGCATATGTGAAATTTAAAACAGTAAATTAATGAAACATAAACACATAAAACATGGATTTTTAATGTGGAAACCATGTTAGGGGAAAAACCACTGGGATCGGGTACCCCAAATTTTCACTTTTTAGAAGTGAGCTTGGTTAAGAGCCAACCCTGTCAAAGGTTGCAAACACACTATTAGGTGTGACCTTGTTGGAGGATTTAAAAGATAGTTTGTCACCTAGTATCTAGAATCTAATGCTACCATCCTTGATCAAACACTCACTTGGACTACCAATAGGTATCGAGCATATCCAATGCTACTTTCTATGATCAGACTTTTTGATACTCCTTGGGATGTATCTCAATTACAAAAGACTTTTAAGCCTTTCTCAGTTAAGAGACTTGATGCTTCAATGGATAAACTGAAACATTAATGATCTGTTCACATATGCAACTTGAATTGCAAGTTTTTAGATCTATTCTAAGTGCATTACCTCTCTGATCAATATAATCAATTCAATACCTTTTCTCTACACTATTCTGCTCTGTGATGTTTTCTCACTATTCGTCGGTGTCTGCAGAATCTAGCTCTTTCCTTAGCTTTTTGATCAGGTCTGAATGAAGAATTTCTTCTCCTTCAGAATTTATTTAGCATCTTCCCTCTTATCTCTTCAACCCACACAATTTGTAAAGAATTGGGTTTGTCTATTTATAGACATAATTCACCATTTCTTGGCTTTCTTTATTCTTGGCGTGATCCACAATTCTCACCAATTAGATTTAAAGAAAACTCCAGTTTTATCTCAAAGAGATCTTCTTGCCAACTGGACAAAGATTCTTTAAATCCATTACTTATCCTCGGCTTTATCTGGTCGATTAAAACAATGATAAGTATTAGTTAAGTCTATTTATAGCTCTTGACAGCTAAGCATTTTGTCATTACTAAACTCTCTATTCTGTCGGTCAACACTTCAGTTAGTCATTGATGATAACTAACTATTCCGTCAGTGTGACTTCAGTTGTCATCGGGATCTCCTTCCTTGTCTTTTATTTCGGGCAACACTGTAATTTTGTCTATCGGGTTACACTGTGCTTTGCTCATCAGGAAACACTGCTACTTTTCTCATCGATAATGTTGTGCATTTTCTCATCAGGTAACACTGTGACTTTTCTCTTTTACTCTGTACGTCAGTGTGTACTCCATCGGGTTATGTAGTCACTTTGTGAATACTTGACTTATATGCATTATTGAAAGCATAGCCTTTGATTCAGCAGTTCTTTGAAGTCTTTGGCAGTATGTCCATGACCATATAGATTATATCAATTTGACATCAATGAAAATACAATACATTAACTAATTTAATGTCTTGCATGATCATCAACTTAACATCTTCAAACATTCAATCATTTATAGTTCATAAATCTCTCCCTTTAGCATTGATGGAAACATACTACATTATCACACTATATTACTACTAATACAATATGAAATATAACAGTTGAAGTTCATAAAAATACCAATCTTATGTACTATAATTGATACAAATATCTTGTCCTTGGTAAGTTCATATAGCTTAGATTTGATTCTTGCAACTTTCTTTCTATCTTCAATCCCTTCACTGAATAGATGTAGAATCTTTCTTTCTCTGAAGTGATGTGTTTTCCTTCTGTGTCAAACTCTCTCCCTTTGACTATTCTTCTTTCTTTTGATGTACTCTCCCTTTGTTTTTACATATCTCCTTTTGGATATTGTGATGAATAAAATATCTCCTTGATGTATAATCTCTCCAATGGATATAGGCTCTCCTTGAAGTGATAATATCTCTCCCTTAGGTGATAAGAAATGATAATGAATATAATCTCTCCCTTTGAGAGAAATGCCAAACAAACATCTTTTCCAAACAAACTTTTGATAGCAATTCCAAACAGATCCTTTCTATCCATAATATATTCCTTGAATTTCCAAATCCATCGGAAATATAATAACTCTGGTGCTTGGAGTAGATAGATACCTTGCTGAGTATAGATTTATCTTTGAAGACCATCTCTCTGCTTGGATCAACATTAATGATATTCTGATAATATGTAGGCTAATGCATCCTTCTAGTCATTTTACTGACTAGTAGACAAGGGTTTGACCCCTAGTCTCTTTCTCAAGTACTCAAATGCATCCTTGGGTAGTGGCTTGGTGAAGATATCAGCCAATTGTTCCTTTGATTGCACATACTCAAGTATCACCTCCTTTGCTTGAACTTGTTCTCTTAAATATTGATACTTGATGGCAATATACTTTGTTTTAGCATGCATGAATGGATTCTTGGAAATGTTTATTGCACTTGTATTATCACAATAGATAATTACTGGTTCAAGAATTTTCATATGCATACCTTCTACTAACTGTTTGATCCATGCAATATTTGAGCAGTTTGACACAGCAACAACATACTCTACTTCTGCAGTAGACTGAGAGATGCATCCTTACTTCTTGCTAATCCATGTGAAAAGCTATCACCCATAAAGAATGCTCCTCCAGTTTTGATCTTCTGGTCATCAATATTTACAGCCCAATCAACGTCGGTAAAGACCTTAAGTTCAAATTTGCCTTCTCTTCTATACCATAAGCCATATTCCTTGGTATTCTTCAGATATCTTAGGATTATTTTCACAACAGTCATATGTGATTCCCTGGGATTAGCAGAAAATATAACAACTATTCCTACTACATGTGCAATATCTGGTCTAGTATGTACAACATACATGAGTTTTCGAATCATTGACCTATAAAAAGTTTGATTTACCTCTGATGAATTTTCCTCCTTTGTTAGGGTACATCCAATTTCCATCAGTGTTCCAACTAGTTTTGACTCTTCCATCTTGAATATTTTCAGTACTTCTTTGATGTATTTGGATTGTGTAATGAAAATACCTTCATCTTGTTTCATGATCTGTAGACCAAGAAAGAAATTGATCTCTCTAAACATAGACATCTTGAATTCTTCTCTCATTTCATTTGAAAATTATTTGCATAGCATATCATTGCCTCCAAATATGATGTCATCAACAAATATCTCATCAATTAAAATGTTAGCATCAATATCTTCCTTCAAATAAAGATTATTGTTTTCACTAGTCCTTACAAATCCAATACTTATAAGATAGGAATGAAGTCTTTCATACCAGGATCGGGGTGCTTGTTTCAATCCATACAAGGCTTTGTGTAGTCTACATACCATGTCCCTCTTTTTTGGATCAACAAACCCTTCTGGTTGTTCAATGTATACCTCTTCTTCAAGCATTCCATTTAGGAATGTAGACTTGACATCCATTTGATATAACTTGAACCCTTTACATGCAGCATAAGAAAGTAATATTCTTACTCCTTCTACCCTAGAAATGGGTACAAAGGTCTCTCCATAGGCAATCCCTTCTTCTTGTGCATACCCCTTGCATACTAGTCTTGCTTTGTTTTTTGTGACTTCTCCATCCTCATTCAGCTTATTCCTAAATATCCATTTTGTACCGATGACATTCTTGTCATCTGGTCTCGGTACAAGTGCCCATATCTTGTTTTTCTCAATCTACTCAATCTCCTCATTTATAGAACTAATCCATTCATTATTATCAAGTACAACATTGACATATTTTGGCTCATAATCACAAATAAGACATCTTGTATTTAGAGACTTACTTCGGGTTCTCATACCAACCTTCTTATCTCCAATGATTTGGTTCTATGAAGGATTCCTTTTGAATTATCTAGCAAGTACAGGTTTAACTCTTTGTCTATCAGCTTGATCATCATTTTGTCCTTCATTTTGTTCTTCATCACTTTGTGCATCATTTTGAGCAATATCCTAATTGTTGGTATTTGTAGCCTGATGCTCGAGTGCAATGATCTGTTGCTCGGGAGCTCTTCATTGTTGGTCGGGTAGAGTTTCAAGTTATTCATTTTAAACATACCTATTGTATTCCCTTGGTTCTTTGGTTCTTTCCTTTTATTCTTCTCTACAAATTCATCTATCTTTACATTTGTAATTTCAACAATTTTGTTAGAGGCTTTATTGAGACATTTATAAGCCTTTCTCTTAGTGGAATACAATAGAAAGATTCCTTCATCACTTTGGAGTCAAGTTTTCCATTTCTATCATCTTTTAAGATATAACATTGACTACCAAAAATTTTGAAGTAACTTACATTGGGTGTGTATCCATACCATAGCTCATAAGATGTCTTCTTGGTGTCTTTCTTCAATTGTACTATGTTCAATGTTTAAAAAATAGTACTGACAGCTTCCCTCGAGAATATTTGGGTGATGCCTTTCTCTATCATCAGTGTCCTTGCATAATCAACTATGGATATGTTCCTTCTTTCATCAATTCCATTTTGATGTGGTGTTCTCGGTGCAGGGACATGTATTTTGATTCCATGCTCATTACAAAATTTAGTGAATTCATCTAAAATAGATTCCCCTCCTCTATCTAATCTTAAGCATTTTAATTCCTTACCAATTTGTTTCTCTACCATTTCCTTGTACCATTTAAACATCTTAAATGCTTTTGATTTATCTTTGAGAAACATCACTATCATCATTCTAGAGTAGTCATCAACAAAGAGAATAAAATATCTATCACCATAATAACTCTTTTTCCTCATAGGTCCATATAGGTCAGTATGGACTAATTCTAGAATGTCATTAGATGTATGGGTTTTTATTTTGAAACTAGACTTTGTCATCTTGCCTTTTTGACAATTCTTACACATGATATTGTCAGGCTTAACCATTGTCAGGAAACCTCTTACATTTCTCTTTTTTCTTATCTTTATCATGTTGTTCAAAGTTCACATGACACAATATTTTTTGGCACAACCATATATCTCCATTTCTAGCCATTAAGCAAGTGGTGTCAATATCATTCAGATAGAATAAGTTACCGTTTGTCTACTCACCGGTGCCAATCAGATTTCATGATTCATTGAAGATCTTTGCCTTCTTATTTTCAAATGCTACACTGTGACCTGAATTATTCAACTAAGAAACACTCAATAGATTATAATTCAATCCTTTCACTAAATAAACATTTTCACATTTTATCAAGTTATTCAACATTATAGTTCCTCTACCTTCAAATGGACAAGGTGTATCATTACCCATTCTTACTAAACCACCATTATAGTATTCAAAAGTCTCAAACTTTTTCTTTTCACAGGTCATATGGTGAGTGTAGCCACTATCTATGATCCAAACTTCATTTTTACCAACTTTATATATGAGTGCAGTTTCTACATACCTTTCTTTGTCATCATTTGAATCATCTTTTACTGCCACAAACACCATCTCGATGTCTCCATCAGATTCGGTGTCAGTATCATCATCTTTACATTTAGCTAGGTAACTGGCCTTCTTTCCTTTGTACTTGTAGTTTCAGGTATCTCTTCTTTCCAATTGTCAGTTGCTTCTATAATCACCTTTGCCATACTTCTTTTCAAATGACCTATCATTACTTCGGTCATCTTTTCTTCTATTAGGACATCTTGTAGCAAAGTGTCCAATCTCTTTACAATTAAAAAAAACAAGTGGTAATTTACCTTTCCCTCTCTGCATTCTTCTAGCCATAAGTGCTTCAATTTCATCAAGATCTTCTTCTTCACTTTAACTATCACTATCTTTTCTTATAGTGTGTTTATGACTTGATTTACTTATTCTCAAAGAAGATTGGATTGTAGACTCTATGTTTGGTAAGACACTATTATCAAAGTTGTTCATCTCAAATGAAATTAGTCTTCCAATCAAACTGTCTAGAGTAACATTTCTATTTTCTACTACTCTCATTTCTTGTATGGCAGATACTCTAATAGCATAAGTAGGCAGTAAGGTTCTTAGAATTTTACTTACCACTGTATCTTCTTCTAGTACACCTCCAACTCCTCGGATAGAATTGATTACCTCTTTGATTCTTGTGTTGTACTGTGTGATGTTTTTACCTTCTTTGATTTTGAGATCATCAAACTTTCCTCTTAAGGATTTCTACCTTGGCTCTCAAAACATTCTTGTCACCGCCATGTACAAGCATCAATTTGTCCCACATCTGCTTTGCAGCCTTGCAGGTTTTGACATCTTGAAATTCAGCATCAGAGAGTGAGGAATAAAGCTTTATCATCATGCATTTGTGTTCATGCTTCTTTCTCATTTGTTCAACTAAGGGTGCTCCTATGGGAAGCACATATTCAGTATCTAAGTATTGAGTAACATCATTTCCAATACCTAATAAGTGGATTCTTATTCTGCTCTTCGATGAAGAAAAAATGTCTTTGTTAAACTTGGACACATCTCGTCTGTTCATCTTGTGATCTTTATCTTAGGTCTTGAAACCTTCCTTTCTAAGAACACAAGCATTGATACCAATTGTTAGTAATAATTGAGAGGGGGAGGGGGGTGAATCAGTGGCCTCAAAAATTAATCCTTAAATCAGCCCTTAAACCTTATTACCACTTTTAAGCATCTGGTTATACTTAGTCCTACAATATGAATGCCTTGGAATACTTATAACCAATAACTACTTGTTAGAATGCTTTGTAAAACCTTCTTCTGTATGTTTACCAATAACCAGTCTTTCATTTACCGAAACACAGTAAATAGCTAGAGTATACCGATCAATCCAAAATTCCATATGTGAAATGTAAAATAGTAAATTAATGAAACATAAACACATAACACATGGATTTTTGACATGGAAACCCTATTAGGGGAAAAACCACTAGGACCGGTACCCCAAATTTTCACTCTTCTAAAGTGAGCTCGGTTAAGAGCCAACCTTGTCAAAGGTTACAAACACATTGTTAGGTGTAACCTTGTTAGAGGATTTAAAAGATAGTTTATCACCTAGTATCTAGCATCTAATGCTACAATCCTTAATCAAACACTCACTTGACCTATCAATAGGTATCAGGAATATCCAACGCTACTTTCTATGATCAAATTTTTTGATACTCCTTGGGATGTATCTCAATTACAAAAGACTTTTAAGTCCTCGGTTAAGAGACTTGATGCTTCAATGGTTAAACTAAAAAATTAATGATATGTTCACATATACAACTTGAATTATAGATTTTCAGATCTATTGTAAGTGCATTACCTCTCCGATCAATATAGTCAATTCAATACCTTTGCTCCACACTATTCTTCTCTATGATGTTGTCTCACTGTTCATCAGTGTCTGTAGAATCTAGCTCTTTCCTTAGCTTGTTGATCAAGTCAGAATGAAGACTTTCTTCTCCTTCAAAATTTCTTTAGCATCTTCCCTCTTAACTCTTCACCCCACACAATTCGTAAAAAATTGGGTTTGCCTCTTAATAGACATAATTCACCATTTCTTGGCTTTCTTGAATCTTGGCATGATCCAAAATTCTCACCTATTAGATTTAAAGAAAACTCTAGTTTTATCTCAAAGAGATCTTCTTTCCAACTGGACAAAGAATCTTTAAATCCATTACTTATCCTCGTCTTTATTTGGTCGATTAAAAAAATGATAAGTATCAGTTAAGTCTATTTATAGCTCTTGACAGCTAGGCATTTTGTTTTTTTTGAACTCTTTGTTCTGTCGGTCAACACTTCACTTAGTCATCGGTGATAACATATTGTTCCGTCAATGTGACTTTAGTTGTCATCGTGATCTCTGTCCTTGTCTTTTTTGTCGGGAAACACTATAATTTTGTCCATTGGATTACACTGTGCTTTTCTCATCGGGCAACACTGAGACCTTTCTCATCGGTAATGCTATGCATTTTCTTGTCGGGTAACACTGTGACTTTTCTCTTTTACTATGTCCTTCGGTGTGCACTCCGTCGAGTTATGTAGTCACTTTGTGAATACTTGACTTATATGCATTACTAAAATCATAGCCTTTGATTCATCGGTTCTTTGAAGTCTTTGGAAGTATGTCCATGACCATACAGATTATATCAAGTTGACATCAATGACAATATAATACATTAACTGATTTAATGCCTTGTATGATCATCAACTTAACATCTTCAAAAATTCAATCAGTTATAGTTCATCAATCTCTCTCTTTGGGATTGATGGAAACATACTACAATATCACACTATATTACTGTTAATACAATATGAAATATAACAGCTGAAGTTCATAAAACTACCAATCTTATGTACTATAACCGATACAAATATCTGGTCCTTAGTAAGTTCATATAACTTAGATTTGATTCTTCCAGCTTTCTTTCAATCTTCAATCCCTTTACTAGATAGATGTAGAATCTTTTTTTCTCTGATGTGATGTGTTTTCCTTCTGTGTCAAACTCTCTCCCTTTGACTATTCTTCTTTCTTTTGATGTACTCTCCCTTTCTTGTTACATCTCTCCTTCTAGATATTGTGATGAATAAAATATCTCTTTGATGTATAATCTCTCCAATGGATATAGTCTCTCCTTGAAGTGATAATATCTCTCCCTTAGGTGATAAGATAATATCTCTCCGTTATGTGATAAGAAATGATAAGGGATATAATCTCTCCCTTTGACAACAATTCCAAACAAACATCTTTTCCATACAAAATTTTGACAGTAATGCCAAACAGATCCTTTCTATCCATAATATATTCCTTGAATTTCCCAATCCATCGAAAATACAATAAATATGGTGCTTGGAGTAGATAGATACCTTGTTGTGTATAGATTTATCTTTGAAGTTCATCTCTTTGCTTGCATCAACATTAATGATATTCTGATAATATGTAGGCTAATGCAACCTTCTAGTCATTTTACTTACCAATAGACAAGGGTCTGACCCCTAGTTTCTTTCTCAAGTACTCAAATGCATCCTTGGGCAATGGCTTGGTGAAGATATCAGCCAATTGTTCCTTTGATTGCACATACTCAAGTATCACCTCCTTTTCTTGAACTTGTTCTCTCAAATAATGATACTTGATGGCAATATGATTTGTTTTAGCATGCATGAGTAGATTCTTGGAAACGTTTATTACACTTGTATTATCGCAATAGATAGTTACTGGTTCAAGAATTTTCATATGCATACCTTCCAGTAACTATTTGATCCATGCAATATTTGAGTAGTTTGACACAGCAGCAACATACTCTGCTTTTGTAGTAGACTGAGAGATGCATCCTTACTTCTTGTTGATCCATGTGACAAGTCTGTCACCCATAAAGAATACTTCTCCAGTTGTGTTGTTTTGGTCATCAATATTTCTAGCCTAATTAGCGTCGGTAAAGACCTTAAGTTAAAATTTTCCTTCTCTTCTATACCATAAGCCATATTCCTTGGTATTCTTTAGATATCTTAGGATTCTTTTCACAACAGTTATATGTGATTCCCTGGGATTAGCAGAAAATCTAGCAACTATTCCTACTGCATGTGCAATATCTAGTCTATTTTGTACAACATACATGAGTTTTCCAATCATTGATCTGTACAAAGTTTGATTTACCTTTGATGACTTGTCCTCCTTTGTTAGCTTACATCCAATTTCCATCAGTATTCCAACTGGTTTGCACTCTTCCATCTTGAATATTTGTCAGTACTTCTTTGATGTATTTGGATTGTGTAATGAAAATACCTTCATCTTGTTGCATGATCTGTAGACCAAAAAAGAACTTGATCTCTCCAAACATAGACATCTCAAATTATTTTCCCATTTCAATTGCAAATGATTTGCATAGCATATCATTGCCTCCAAATATGATGTCATCAACAAATATCTCAGCAATTAAAATGTTAGCATCAATATCTTCCTTCAAATAAAGATTATTGTTTTCACTAGTCCTTACAAATCCAATACTTATAAGATAGGAATGAAGTCTTTCATACCAGGCTCAGGGTGCTGGTTTCAATCCATACAAGGCTTTATGTAGTCTACATACCATGTCCCTCTTGTTTGGATCAACAAACCCTTCTGGTTGTTCAATGTATACCTCTTCTTCAAATATTCCATTTAGGAATGCAGACTTGACATCCATTTGATATACCTTGAATCCTTTACATGCAACATAAGAAAGTAATATTCTTACTCCTTCTACCCTAGCAACAGGTGAAAATATTTCTCCATAGTCAATCCCTTCTTCTTGTGCATACCCCTTGTATACTAGTCTTACTTTATTTCTGGTGACTTCTCCATTCTCATTTAGTTTATTCCTAAATATCCATTTTGTACCAATGACATTATTGTCATTTGGTTTCGGTACAAGTGTCCATATCTTGTTTTTCTCAATCTTCTCAATCTCCTCATTCATAGCACTAATCCATTCATTATTATCATGTGCAACATTGATAGATTTTGTCTCATAATCACAAATAAGATATCTTGTATTTAGAGACTTACTTATGGTTTGCATACCATCCTTCTTATCTCCAATGATCTAGTTCTGTGGATGGTTCCTTCTGACATATCTGGCAAGTATAGGTTCAGCTCTTTGTCTATCAACTTGATCATCATTTTGTCCTTCATTCTGTTCTTCAGAACTTTGTGCATCATTTTGAGCAATATCTTGATTGTCAGTATTTGCAGCCTAATGCTTAAATGTAATGATCTGTTGCTCTAGAGCTCTACATTGTTGGTCAATTAGAGTGTCAGGTTCTTCATTGTAAACAAACCTATTGTATTCCTCTTTTTCTTTCATGCCTTCCTTTTCATTCTTCTCTGCAAATTTATCTATCTTTACATTTGCACTTTCAATAATTTTGTTGGAGGCTTTATTGAGACATTTATAAGACTTTCTCTTCGTGAAATACCCTAAAAAGATTCCTTTAACACTCTTGGAGTCAAGTTTTCCATTTCTATCATCTTTTAAGATATAACAATGACTACCAAAAAATTTTAAGTAACTTACATTGGGTGTGTATCCATACCATAGCTCATAAGGTGTCTTCTTAGTGTCTTTCTTCAATTGTACTGTATTTAATGTGTAAACAGTTGTACTGAAAGCTTCCCTCCAAAATATTTGGGTGATGCCTTTCTCTATCATCAATGTCCTTGCACAATCAACTATGGATCTGTTCCTTCTTTCATCAATTCCATTTTGATGTGGTGTTCTCGGTGCAGGGACATGTATTTTGATTCCATGCTCATTAAAAAAGTTAGTGAATTCATCTAAAATATATTCCCCTCCTCTATCTAAGCTTAAGCATTTTAATTCCTTACCAACTTGTTTCTCTACCATTTCCTTGTACCATTTAAACATCTTAAATGCTTCTGATTTATCTTTTAGAAACATCACTATCATCATTCTAGAGTAGTCATCAACAAAGAGAATAAAATATCTATCACCATAATAACTCTTTTTCCTCATAGGTCCATATAGGTCAGTATGGACTAATTCTAGAATGGCATTAGATGTATGAGTTTTTATTTTGAAACTAGACTTTGTCATCTTGCCTTTTTGACAATTCTTACACATGATATTGTCAGGCTTAACCATCATCAATAAACCTCTTACATTTCTCTTTTTGCTTATCTTTATCATGTTGTTCAAAGTTCAGATGACACAATCTTTTGTTCCACAATCATATATCTTTGTTTCTATCCATTAAGAAAGTGGTGTCAGTATCATTCAGATAGAATAAGTTACCTTTTGTCTGCTCACTGGTACCAATTAGATTTCCTCATTCATTGAAGATCCTTTCCTTCTTATTTTCAAATGCTACTCTGTGACCTAAATTATTCAACTGAGAAACACTCAATAGATTATAATTCAATCCTTTCACCCAATAAGTATTTTCACATTTTATCAGGTTATTCAACATTATAGTTCCTCTATCTTCAACTGGACAAGGTGTATCAATACCCATTCTTACTGAACCACCATTATAGTATTCAAAAGTCTCAAACTTTTTCTTTTCACCGGTCATATGGTGAGTGCAGCCACTATCTATGATCCAGACATCATTTTTACCAACTTTAGATATGAGTGAAATTTCTACATACCTCTCTTCATCATCATTTGAATCATCTTTACTACCACAAACACCATATCGATGTCTTCATTAGACTCAGTGTCAGTATCATCATCTTTGCATTTAGCTAGGTAACTAGCCTTCTTTCCTTTGTCCTTGTAGTTTTAGGTATCTCTTCTTTCTGATTGTCAATTTCTTTTGTAATCACCTCTGTCATACTTCTTTTCAACTGACTTGTCATTACTTCTATCATCTTTTCTTCTTTTAGGACATATTGCTGCAAAGTGTCCAATCTCTTTACAATTAAAACAACAAGTGGTAATTTACCTTTGTATTTACCTTTGCCTCTCTGCATTCTTCTAGCCATAAGTGCTTCAATTTAATCAAGAGTGTCTTCTTCACTTTCACTATCACTATCTTTTCTCATAGTGTGTTTATGACTTGATTTACTTTTTCTCAAAGAATATTTGAATGTAGACTCTATGTTTGGTAAGACACTATTATCAAAGTTGTTCATCTAAAATGAAATCAGCCTTCCAATCAAACTATCTAGAGTAACATTTCTATTTTCTACTACTCTCATTTCTTGTATGACACATACTCTAATAGCATAAGTAGGCAGTAAGGTTCTTAGAATTTTACTTACCACTGTATCTTCTTCTAGTACACCTCCAACTCCTCGGATAGCATTGACTACCTCTTTGATTCTTGTTTTGTACTGTGTGATGTTTTCACCTTCTTTCATTTTGAGATAATCAAACTTTCCTCTTAAGGCTTTCTACCTTGGCTCTCAAAACATTCTTGTCACCACCATGTAAAAGCATCAATTTGTCCCACGTCTGCTTTGCAATCTTCCAAGTTTTGACATATTCAAATTCAACATCGAAGAGTGAGGAAGCAAGCTCTATCATCATGAATTTTTTCTCATGCTTCTCTCTCATTTGTTCAACTATGGGTGCTCCTATGGGCAACACATATTGAGTATCTAAGTATTGAGTAACATCATTTCCAATACCTGATAAGTGGAGTCTTATTCTGCTCTGCCATGAAGAAAAATTGTCTTTGTTCAACTTGGGCACATCTCATCTATTCATCTTGTGATCTTTAGCTTAGGTCTTGAAACCTTCCTTTCTAAGAACACAAGCTCTGATACCAATTGTTAGTAATAACTAAGAGGGGGAGGGGGGTGAATCAGCGGCCTCAAAAATTAATCCTTAAATCAACCCTTTAACCTTATTACCACTTTTAAGCCTCTGGTTATACTTATTCCTACAAGATGAATGCCTTGGAATACTTATAACCAATTAATACTTGTCGGAATGCTTTGTAAAACCTTCTTTTGTATGTTTACCAATAAGCAGTATTTCATTTATCGAAACATAGTAAATGGCTAGAGCATATCGATCAATCCTGAATTTCATATGTGAAATGTAAAACAGTAAAGTAATGAAACATAAACACATAACACATGGATTTTTAACATGGAAACCCTATGTTAAGGGAAAAGCCACTGGGACCAATACCCCAAATTTTCACTCTTCTAAAGTGAGCTTGGTTAAGAGTCGACCCTGACAAAGGTTACAAACACACTGTTAGGTGTGACCTTGTTAGAGGATTTAAAAGATAGTTTGTCACCTAGTATCTAGCATCTAATGCTACCATCCTTGATCAAACACTCACTTAACCTGTCAATAGGTATCAGGCATATCCAATGCTACTTTCTATGATCAAACTTTTTGATACTCCTTGGGATGTATCTCAATTACAAAAGAATTTTAAGTCCTACTTGGTTAAGAGACTCGATGCTTCAATGGTTAAACTAAAACATTAATGATCTGTTCACATATGCAACTTGAATTGAATTTTTTCAGATCTATTGTAAGTGCTTACCTCTCTGATTAATATAATAAATTCAATACCTTTTCTCCACACTATTCTTCTCTGCGATGTTGTCTCATTGTTCGTTGGTGTCTGCAGAATCTAGCTCTTTCCTCAACTTGTTGATTAGGTTTGAATGAAGACTTTCTTCTCCTTCAAAATTTCTTTAGCATCTTCCCTCTTATCTCTTCACCCCACACAATTCATAAAGAATTGGGTTTGTCTCTTTATAGACATAATTCACCATTTCTTGGCTTTTTTTATTCTTGGCATGATCCATACTTCTCACCAATTAGATTTAAATAAAACTCCAATTTCATCTCAAAGAGATTTTCTTGCCAACTAGACAAAGAAGCTTTAAATCCATTACTTATCCTCAGCTTTATCTAGTCAATTAAAACAATGATCAGTATCAGTTAGGTCTATTTATAGCTCTTTATAGCTAAGCATTTTTTCATTTCTGAACTCTCTGTTCTGTCAGTCAACACTTTAGTTAGTCATTGGTGATAACTGACTGTTCTGTCGGTGTGACTTCAGTTGTCATCGGGATCTCCATCCTTGTCTTTTCTATTGGGCAACACTATGACTTTGCTCATCGGTAATGTTGTGCATTTTCTTGTCAGGTAACACTGTAACTTTTCTCTTTTACTCTATCCGTTGGTGTGCACTCTGTCGGGTTATGTAGTCACTTTGTGAATACTTGACTTATATGCATTACTGAAAGCATAGCCTTTGATCCATCGGTGCTTTGAAGTCTTTGGTAGTATGTCCATGACCATACAGATTATATCATGTTGACATCAATGAAAATACAATACATTAACATATTTAATGCCTTTCATGATCATCAACTTAACATCTTGAAACATTCAATCAGTTATAGTTCATCACCTTTTTCAATTTGCAACTGGTAATAATAGGAGTACCAACAGGTTTTGAATCATCCATACCAAATTGCTTCAATAATTCTTTCACATACTTGGATTGAGATATGAAAAAACCTTTATCAGTTTGTGTAATTTGCAGGCCAAGAAAAAATTTCATCTCACCAATCATGGACATCTCAAACTCTTTATGCATCTCATAAGAAAATTCCTTACTCAACTTGTCATTTTCACCAAAAATAATATCATCCACAAAGACTTTGACTATCAAAATATTATCATGATCAAATTTGAAGAATAAAGTACTATCAGTAGTACATTTACCAAAACCAAGTCTCAGTAAATATCTATCTAACCTTTCATACCAGGCTCTAGGTGTTTTTTTCAATCCATATAATTATTTCTTCAATCATAAAACCATGTCAACTTTATTGGTCAAGGGAAAACCATTAGGATTCTCAATGTTGACTTCCTCTTCCAACTATCCATTAAAAAATGCAGACTCAACATCCATCTGATATACCTTAAAATATTTGTAAGTAGCATATGAAAGAAACATCCTAAAAACTTCAATTCTAGCAACATGAGCAAAGGTATCCTTAAAATCAATACCTTCCATATGTGAGTATCCCTTACAAACAAGTTTGGTTTTGTTCCAAACCACTTCACCTTCTTCATTAATTTTTTTTATGAATTCCCATTTATTAACGATCACATTTTTGTCCTTAGGTCTTGGAATGAGAATCCACATCTTATTTTTATCAATTTGTTCCAACTCTTCTTCCATCACTTTGACCTAACTTTCATCTTTTCATTCTTCATCAACATCCTTAGGTTAAATCTTAGAAATCAAACAAATTTCAATTCTAGAAATTCTTTCTCTAGTCTGAACACCTTGATTCCTATCACCAATGATTTGATTTTTTGATTGATTTGACCTTACATACCTTGCATTCTTGAGATTATTATTTTTAGAACTCTTGTGTTTCCACTTCTTCCTCATTTAAAACTTCTCCATTGTCTTCTACTGAACCATTTTTATTATGTGCTTGTACAATCTGATTGTCTTCTTCATCATTTAATTCATATTTGCAAGATTTGATTTGTTTCTGATAATTTTCATCTACTTTGACATTTTCACTTTCAATTACTTTTTTCAACATTTGGTTATAACACTTGTATGCTTTGGTTTTTGTAGAATAACCAAGAAAGATCCCTTCATCACATATAGGATCAAATTTTCCTAAGTCTTCAGCTCTTCTGATATAATATTTCCTTTCGAAAATTCTAAAATATTTCACTTTAGGAACATGACCATACCAAGGTTCATAGGGTGTCTTACCAGTCCCTTACTTGATTTGAATTTGGTTCAATGTGTAGACTATAGTGATAACTACTTCTCTCCAATATATCTGTGAAGCATCTCCTTTCAATCATCATAGTTCTTGAACTATCTAGGATAGTTCTATTTCTTCTCTCTGCAATGTCATTTTGTTGTGGGGTTTTCATACGAAACATTTATCTCATTATTCCATGTTCTTCACAAAAAGTGTTAAACTTAGTGGAAGTAAACTCACCGCCTCTGTCCGATCTCAAACATTTCAACTTCAATCATATTTCAGTCTCAACCATAACTTTGAAAATCTTGAATTTATCAAAGGCTTCATATTTCTCTTTCAAAAATGTAACTCACATCATTCTAGAATAAACATCAATGAATTAAATGAAATACTTGTCCCCATAATAGCTTCTAGTTCTTGTAGGATCACATAAGTAAGTATGCACCAAATCTAGCAATCCACTTGAAGAATAATTCTTCCTCTTGAAAGTAGATTTAGTCAACTTACCCAACTGACATTTCTTACACAACACATTAGTAGGATTTAACAATTTAGGTAGATCTATAGCTAATATTGTATTTCTTATCTTCACAATGTTATAAAATTTTACATGAAAAAATATATTGTTCCTGTTCAGGCTTATAATTGTCACCCTAAATCAGGCATTAAGGCTTCATGGCAATTCTATTTGACAATGGAAACTTCCTCTAGCTATGGGTGAACTATGGATGAGGAAGAATCTCCATATTCTAGGCCGATTCCTATTTTGGTATGGAATATAACCTCCTGATTTGAAAATTTAACTGAGAAAAGGGGAGAAAGATTTAAAATTTGAACTTACATGAATAACTATAAAAAGGTGATACACCAAGAAGATTCAGATCTTTTTGAAGCTTCAAACTGACATCCACTTATCATACCCTAGGGGTTTTTGCACTATCATTCACTATCCAATACATAGGTTAATTAGAAGGCCACAACTAGGGTTTAACCACAAGCAGTACTCTCACCATTAACAACATGCATATTCTACAAAAGGCTTATATTCTGTGATATAGAATAGGAATCAATGCAATTCACTAATCCATATTTACAAAGATATTACTCTTAGATGCAGAAAATTGAAAAGGAACTCGAACAGATAATCACAATAAGATGTATGGAAAAAAGTGGGGCAACTATATTCTTCTCAAAAATCTATATACAAGTTACATGAATGAATTCCTGAGTAATGGCAAGGAATAGTGAAATCCTCTTGCACAAAACCAAAATTACAAGCAGAATACAAAACAGATGAACAAATAGCTATAGGAATAATGAATTCACTAAAGCTCTCCTATCCACCAAATTGACCCCCCTAACATAAAGCAAAAACTCTCCCTAAATAGCCAACATGGCTTATTTCAAATAATCTTCCCTCCAAAAAGCCCTCCAAAACTATAGGGTTTAATAAATTTCCCTAAGACAAAAACCCTAAGTTTTAGCCCCCCAAATTTTATATACCATACCAATTACCAATGTATCAATTGCATCCCATTTGAATACATGACATTTTAACCTAACAGTGTTACCACCCTACTTAAAAAACCTGACTACCTAACCTCAAAGGGTTCAAAACCCTTGTCAACTCGGCATCAACCCATCTCTGACTCTGTCGACACCATACCACGATGGTCGATGCTATTGTGGTTTGGTAACCAGTACGGTTTTTAGTCGACATGACTACCATTATTTGAAAGAGACAGTTTTATCATGTTGTCGCACAAAAAGGTACCAATGTGGCAATAAGGAGGGAATGTCGATGCATTTGAACTGTAATTGCTTTTACTCCATCTGAAAATGGATTTCAACTGAGAGTAAAACATAATTTATTCCATTCATCGGTTTCATTTGCATCTTTAGGGTTTTGTTCTGTGGTGCCACCATGTTTGAAACTGGAAACCATGAATCTCAGCTATGTTTCCGCCTCTATTCTGTGAAGAAACTTCTAGTTTCATGAGCTTTATGAGGAAAAAATGTCATTTATATATTCACTGTAACACATGGCATCTTTGTTGTCACATTCTTCTTCAGTAAAGACTGCAACTTTTGATCTTCATTTGCTTTGAAATCGGGTTCCAACTGTAAGTTATCCTGCATTTGCTTTAATGTTGGGATGTTTAATGATATAGTGTCATCATGCCAATACAAATGGCATTGCATAGTTGTTTGTAACTTGGGGTTTCTTTTCTGTTGTTTTACCACCATTGCGGGTTTTGAACTGTAGTGTATAAAGAAGACTTCAGGGAGTTCTTCTCTATTTGTGATCACCACTATACATTTAGAATTTACCACCATTGCAATCTTGGAGTGGTCTTAAACTGTCATTGAGATGTCGACCCATGAACCTCGGCTCTGAACTAGGGACATCTCATTCATAGTTTCAAACTTATCCCCAGTCTGTTGTGTGACATGTAACTGAGAAAAACACCGTGGCCTCCACTGTATGTCTTTTAACTTCCTCCTTCAGACACGCGGGCAATAGACCAATTTATGATTGTTTTATCTTGACCACCATGTTGAGACTGGAAACCATGACTCTCTTTAGCATATAGAAATGTAGCTTATGACTTAAAGGTGCGGTGAATGTATTCTCTTCAAACTTTATGACATCTTTTAGTCATAAGCTTCACATTTCTACTGCGAGTTGATACAACCATGATTTGAAAGTATAATGTACCAGCAGCTTTTGTATATACAGATAAGTTATCATCTCCTTTGTTGTTTATTTATCTTTGCTTACTGCATCAATGTGAACTTTCCAAGTTTTTAATGCATGTTGGTGCTCTCTACTTGATGTCGACTGTGGCTTTAAATCTTCATACAACTCTTGAACTATTATTTGTTTACTATCGAGCCCATGAAATTTAGTACTGCTTGATGTCAAATCTCACTATCATTCCCACATGCTATAATTTGCATTACTTTAAAATAACCACATGGCTTTGCACTTGAAGTTGTAAGTTTAATGCTTGTTTCAATTTTTAAGTGAAACATGGGATTTGTATTGTCTGAATGTTTTAATAAAAACATCATTCTTGCTGTCTACAAATACAAGTAATTAGCAAGCACAATATATGCTTCTTTGTTTGATGACACTCCACTGTCTAAAAACACATATAAGACATTTGAACTGCAACATTATGTTTAAAAACACTTTTAGTTTACAGTCTTGATGACAATACTGAGCATCTCTTTAGCATGTTAGCACAAATATGTTGAATATGTTGTTGTCTTTGATGTAAAAACACACTATTTTTCTTTTGAAGTATACACGGGAAAGAACAAACCCGTGGGGTTCAAGCACGGGCTCGTGACTCCCATGGGTTTTACTTCAAAATAGTAAATCCAATCTCCATATACAATTATTTACCTATCCTAAACTATTATTATGAATGTTCATCTTTTCAAAACATCTATATGAGATGTAAACTTTGCAAAAAGAAGCTATCTCAACAGTTTGTCTAAGACACATTATACACTGCAATATTTCAGAACTATTAAGCATAGTCTCATTTAATGAAGCTTTTGGATATCTTGTAATACTTTTTCCATTATGTTTTCTTTCTGTATGTGTAAACCAATGCTGATTTGAGACTATTTATCTCTATCCTTACTTGTAGTTTTCACATCTTTTGTTTCATGCTTCTACTTGGTCAGATTCAGTTGTTTTAAAAAATGACTATAATGGCATCTTCTCATTTAATACAGTTTAAGCACAATTTTTATGCATGAGTTTTCAACTTTTATCTTCCAAGTGAGCTTTTAACAGATATTTTAAAGTAACATATATGTGAAGAAGAACTTATTGTAACAACATTTTCTCACTTTCCATTATTTGCATAAAAATAGTGAATCTTCAGAGTCTTTCAATTCTGCAATTCTCTAGCTCTCTTTGTTCATGTCCTTTCTGTAGCATCTTTTGACTCCTTCATATGTCTGCATCTCATCCTTCTTATGTATATGAGCAATAACCTTCTGAGATATCAACCATCCTTCTGCATATAATGGCTTATGTGAAGTTTGAGCACGGGCTTGTGACATCCATTGCATCATTTTCTTTTGTTTCCTGCATTTAGTTATAGATACCTATTCATTTGCACACAAAATACCACTCAATTTATTAGGTCACCAAATCATATGCACCAATTAATATTTGTGAGTGAATGTAAGATGACATTCACGCATGAGTATTGGTTGGTTTGTGTCATTTGGTGAACTCATAGGTTGATCTAATCATGAAAAAGGTTTCTCAAATGGTAATACTAAGTCCCTTTCCTTCGGATATCTGATTATGTAGAGAAGAACAACATATATCAAAGTGATCATACATAGAAAAAGGTTTCATTTTTGGAACAAGTCCCTTTAATACTATTCTTCAGATATTATAGATGAATGTTTTCTCATTACATTGATTTCATCAGATTGATATGCAGTTTTCAGAATGATTGATTGTGTGTTGTTTATGTTCCATGTATTGCTTAGATCCAACTGGATCTAACATCTTTTTCACCATGATGCAGGAAAATGCTAAAAGACCTATATGCAGATGAAGATGGACTATGAAGACCTAGGACCTGATATGCAACCAGCAATGGAGATCTAATATGCAAGCATCAAGAAACCAACCACAAGGCAATGCATGGGACCTCTACTCCATACTTTCAATTATGCATTTTATTCTACAATGTACTATTGTTTAGACATGAAAAGAAAGATGAAATAACATTTGTATAATACATTCAGCTTGAATGCCCAATGTAATTGATCAAAATTGTAATTTAAAAATTCTGGAATGTGATCAATTCTTAGAGTACAAAATGACAATTTCTGAAAATGAATGTAATTACAAAATGTTGATTAATAATACCTGAAGGATAATATTAATGGGACCTCTAAAATGCAATCTCTTCCTATTTATGATTATTTTGATGCATGGTGAAAATTAGGATAACAGTTCCATAATCAACTGTCATCAATCTTAGCAATCAGGGATATATTCTCAGAATTGTTCAAATACAATATATAACCTTTTATCTTTATTCTTGAGGAAATCTCAATTCCAAAGCTTCCAATATTATTGCACATTCCATCCTTGAATTTTAAGTTATAACCTTTATCAACTAGTTTTCCAACACTCAAAAGATTATACTTCAAACCTTCAACATGTAGAACATCATCAGTGTTATTCTTACAATCAAGAGTAATAGAACCTCTACCTTTGATCATACAAGGAGTGTCATCACCGAATCTCACAACACCACTATCATACTTTTCAAATTTCACAAATTTGTTTGTCTTCGGTCATGTGTTGTGAACAACCACTATCAATAACACATTCATCTTTTTTATCTACATGTGAGAGCAAGGATTTTTCCTCATTCAATAAACTAGGATTTTCATCTTTGATAGCAGCAAACACAATCTCATCTTCACTCTTTTTCAGATTCATCATCAGTTATGCCTTCATCAACAACATAATAACATTTCTTCTGATATTTAGACTTGAATTTATTATGCTTGTACTTAGGTTCTTTATTCAGACATCTTGAAGCAATCTGACCAATCTTATTGCATGAAAAACATTTCAAAGGCAATGTTACTTGATACTTACTAGATCCCTTAGGTAGTATCTTTTCAATAAGGGCTTCAGGCTCATAAAGTTTCCTTTCTTATTCATCAACTTCTTCGCATTCCTTATCATATCTTGATACATACTTAGATGAACTTTTTCCATGGTCATATCTTTTCTTATCCTTAAAAATAGTAGCTTTAAATGTATATTCAACTTTAGGAATACTATCACCAAATTATCTCATTTCAAAAGTAGATAGCTTACTAATCAAAGTATCTCTTATTACAGTTGTCATGATTATGATTTCTTCAATGGAAACAAATTTATGATTGTATGTAGGAGGCAAGGATCTTAGGCTCTTATAAATAATTCCTTCTTTGTCTAAGGTTCCACCAGTGCATCTAATTCCATAAACAAGTTCGGTGACCTTTTGCACATAGGTAGTAATGTTCTAATCTTTACTCATATTCAATGCTTCATATTTTCCTTTCATACTTTGCAACTTGGCCTGTTTCACAAATGTATCTCCTTCATGTAATATCTCTAATTTTATCCATATATGATGTGCAACCTCCAATCCCATAATATTTTTATATTCTTGTATGATAGGGCACTCAACAAGGCTTCTTTTTCTCTCACATTGTACTTGGATTGTTTCTTCTCATCAAGAGTCAGACTATAAAGATCTACAGGAGTGTAAGAATTCTTTGTGATATCCCAATGTTCTTCACTTATGCATCTCAAGTATGTAATCATCTCATCCTTCTATATAGAATAATTAGTACCATCAAATCTTGGACCCTCCTTCTTGAAGGTTGTCATCTTGGATCTCCTAAAGTGCTCAAGCTTCAAAAATAGGACACTAGCTTTGATACCAATTGTTATATTTAAGGCAACACACCCAACTGAGAGGGGGGGGGTGAATTAGTTGTGCCATAAAACTCTAAACCTTTAAAAATCTTATAAACTTAATATCATATCTAAATGATAAACATGAATACAATACCATAACATAGTAATCAACACATAAAACCAATATTTTATACGTAGAAACCGAGTTAAGGGAAAAAACATGGTGGGGATAAAACCCACAAGATGAATGTACTATATTAAAATAACTATACCCTATTAGGATTATTACAAAGGGGAATGCACATGTAGTCAAACACATTTCCTAGAGCTCACTTCCCAATTAAAGCAAGGGATTCAACCCAAAGGAAGGATCATTTCCTTACAACAATCTCTAATTACAATTAACAGTGGAAAATATTCTATTACTCATGATCTGACAAACAACATATCTGATATGCCAATACAATTCCAGTGAATCATATAAAATATCTACCTCAATTGAATATTCCACTAATGCCTCTTCTTTGATCACACATACACCTCTTCCACACACTCCTATTCACAAATGATTATGTCTTTATATACATTACATCAACTATATCTCAACTAGGTCGACCAGTGACCTAATTATAAAATATTAATTCATCATAGCTCAATACACAATGTGATTCATTAAATGTAAGCTAAGACATAGAAATGATCAATAAAAACATCCTTTAACATGCTCTAGATCCATAAAGCGCACCACGATCCTTCACAATACACTACACCACCATGTTGGCCAAGAACAATGAACAACAACACACAACATGAAAAATCATCAATTTTGATCACATAATCCAATGTGATCCAACAAAATGAATAGAACACAGTCGAGAAACATTAGAAAACAACATGAAGTGTCATGACATCAATAGAAACAACTCTATCTCATAATTCATACTCATCTCCTTCATTGTTCACTAGAAACACTAAACACCAACATCTGTCATAAAAGAAAAATAATTTGTTAGCATCCAAATCATGAACCACTCGAGCTGAGGACACACATCCATGTCTTGAACTCACCACCATGCTAGCAACCAAGAATATTGCATAACCAATTCATACCAATCCAAGAATTAAATCGATGTCTCTTTATGAACAACCAAAATAATAATCTTTGACAAATACCTCATAATCCACTCAAATCATCATGTGAACCTTTGTAAGTTGACATAGATCAACTATAGAAATCAATAAGACCATCTGTACCTTTTCAGCATCCGATATTCAATATAGTAGCCGTACCAAAATAATCCTCACTGAACATCTCAGGAGCACACAAGAACATTGTCATCAATAGTAGGAAGATGTTGACATCAATGACAAAATATCAATGTTAACAAATATATGCACAATATCCAATAATATCTCAAAAATCTCCCAAAAATTACTTATAAGGATATTGTACAACATTTGATACCTTGATATTAATATTCTAAATTTTTAAATAAGTTTCCACTTAGTCTTAGAATGCAATAACATTCATATAACGAGATTTGGTAGAATTAATATTAAGGTACATTGGTTCACTTTAAGTTATTAGGCTAAATAAAGAGTTGCACTAGCTCCTTCCACCCTAATAATATTTCTCAAGGGTAACATATTATTAATGCCAATGTAAAAGATTATTATCTTATCACATTAGAAGTTCATTAATAACTCTTGCATTTTATTTATTCAAATGCATATTAAACTCCATGCACCTTATACCCACTTAGGACATTATAGAATTCCAATTGAGACTCACGTATAACTTACCTTCTCTAATTTCTAACACACTATAAAAATCAATGTTATAATAAATTTAAGGAATAGGAGGTCAATTTTCCATTTTAGTTGACAAATAATATCGTGTCTATAATTACCAATTCAAAATATTGGTCAATCCCATATACCCCAATGTAGGATTACAATATCATTTAGAGATCCCCTGAAGATATGAGATGTTATATTTATTATTGTCAAAACTTATGATAATCATTGTATCATCTTATATTGAGGTCAATAGGATAGAGAGTCACATATCCATTTAGCTCTACTTACTTTATAACCCATTATGTATCCAATATTTCCAAACAAAAGTCAAGTTTCCTTGTGACCCAATAGCATTCATTTTGCTAATTTTCAATTGTTAATATTGTCTCACACTATGCGAGGGTAGCCAATGTTATTCCCATATACTCACATCATAGTGTAAATCTTGCTAACTTGTCAATAGACTTATACATTTATTATTTACAAAATAATGAGTATTGAAACCCTCATAGTGTTACTAAATAAAGGACATGTTGATATTCACCTTAAGAAAGATGAATATTATCTTTTCTGATTGATAATATTTATAAGGGTATTAAATAATCCTAAATACCATCTAACTTAATGCCAAGCCCTATAAAATATCCTCACTTCATGTTGATTTAATTTCATGGTAGACATTATGGTCCAAGGCACTTCTCATCTATAGACTAATTAAATAATGAATTTACACCAACATCTTAAGCCACTATTGGCTATTATATTTTGGGTTTATTATGGCCTATACAATACTAAGTACGTTGTTTTACAAAGGATGGTTATCAATAAATAATTTATTAATGTAATGTCGTGCATGAGTATGGTTGTGGATGCATATTCATCAAGATCAAGATCCTTAATTGACATACTTCATTTACAATCTATAAGTATTTAACAAGAAGGGGAACATATAAGAAATTAGTTTTGAAGGTTTAATATCCCATTTCATGGTTTTATTTCATCCTAAATAGAATTATACTTAATATTAACTTATACTCATTAGTTCACAATTTATTTTCTCCTTTGTGCAAGTGATCATATTTTATTATTGCACCTTAAGCGCATGAAAAACATAGAGAACCCTTCTTTGGGTACCAATTAATAGTTCTATATTATCTCCTTCAAGATGATCTTTCATTGTCAAGAAATAGAATTAATAAATGATTCTCATAAGGAAGAGAATCACAAACACTTAGCATTTTACATATATTACAATTAGGAGGGGACCTTAAAAATAGTTTATCATTCAAAATATAACTTCCTATCACCACTAATAAAATCAAATACTAAATAAACCACAATGAGTGACAAGTCTCAGAAAATGTGACCAAAGGACTAAAAATTTACTTTAGTTACCATTTAATTGTTGGACCATATTATTCTCTACAAAATCCTATATTATAATGATAATATAAGATATCTTAAAACCAATAATAATTGAGAGATGTTTATACTTATATTTGGAGATGAAATTGAAGTTATGACTGATTCAAGCATTGAATTCTATGTTCCTCTATTTCCATATTTCTTTCTCCAATTCCAATACATACTTCAAGTATTTCCTCTTTCCCACATCCTTGTGAAATCTTCTCAATATCTACTCTCTTGTATCATCAAAATGTGTCTACCTTCTATCTTGATGAATACCTATACCTTTTTCTCTATAATGCATCTACTCAATTTTTTTAATATATCTTCTTATACTTGTTAATCCATCTTTCACTAGACCTCTTTTCCCATAGATATGTGCATCTTTAACAATCTCTTCAACACATCCATAGTCATAAACACAATTTTAACCCTCTTATGTCCCCGTATTTCTCTCTCTCTCTGCCACATATTGTAATCAACCACTCGATATAACAACAATCTAGAGATAGTGATAAAAAATTCATCCCTCCTTAATGGATCAAATTTTATTTGAGGAGAGTAAGCCCAAACACATATTATGAAAACATTCACTAAAAACATCTCATTGAATCCACTCAATTTAATTGAAAAGTGAAGGGAGTGTTCACTGAACATTTCCAATGCATGTATTTGAAGAGGGAAAGCACAAAAATAGCTTGTAGTTTTAAGTGCAAATTTAGAATAATCACTTATGTTGGGTTGAGGAATTTCCTCCAAAGATGGATGGATAGGGAAGGCAAGGTTGTTGTCTTTAGTGGTCTCTATGATTTCTTCTATCCTCATGATCTCTCCTTTGCTCATTTTTCTATGCTATTGATTAATTGCACAACAAATAAAAAGTGTCTCCATACCTTAATAATGACATAAATGCTTCATTTCAATGGTGCCCATTCTTTCTTAACGGTAGATAATATTTTCCCATACTTACACCATGAATTTGTCTCCCTCTACCTTCCAAGTTCAATACTCCTTTAGGTCCTGTTTGGTTCATGGAATTGGGCTGAAATTAGAAGAAACAAAAATAAAATATGGGAAATACAGAGTTTGTGTCAACATCATCAAACTAGAATATGGATTTGAAAATTCTATTTTACCCCCAAAATTGGTATTAGAATCTTCCATTGAAATAAGTGGAAATGGAATTTGAATTCCAATTCCACCAAAACAGAATTGAAAATAGAATGAATTTGAATTCCAATTCCACCAAAATTAGAATTGAAAATAGAATGAATTTGATGCACTGTTGGGTCTTCCGAGTGAAATAAAGTTGCATGGTATGTGATTCATTTGCATCAAAATAAAAAATAGAATGGATTTGATGCACTGTCGGGTCCATCGAGTGAAATGAAGTTGCACTATCTATAATTCATTTGCATTTGCAGGTAGATCTTGATGGTGCATAGAGGTAGGGTTTTGAGAAAGTGATTGGAGATTTTTGCTGAGGCAATTTGGAGGTATGCTCTATTCATTTCATTCATTAGCACCATTATAAGGTTAAATTAATATAATTTGGTTTGTTCTTATAAGGTATTCTCTGTTCATTCAAAGCTCACACTGCGCAAAGGCAAAGTGGATGCTGGCCTAGAATTTGGTTTGTCACTTCATCATATAATATAGTAACCCTAATGTTTTGACACACAAAAAAACCATTTTTTTTTAACGATTGCTTCTTTTTCTTGAAAATAAGCCTCAACCCCATAAATTGCCTATATTATTTGAATGCATGTAGATTATTTATCTGAAAAGGACTAACATAAAATGAGAAAAACCTCATTGTTAGTTAATTTTGAGAAAAAACTCATTGTCAAGGTAGGAATTATGATGCAGAGCATCCCTCAAACTAATATCAATCTCCAAGATACTGTAACACATAATTCACTATCTATTGGATCAGACTCCCATGCATCAAACTTCCCACACACATCCCTTGTTAGTTTCAACACTTTATTTTTTTGCTTAATAGATAGATGGATAGGGCCAGCTCCCTTTGTATTACTGTAAATAAGCTTGTTACAAAAGTAGAAATCCCATCATTACAACTGATGGAGCCCCTAGGGCTATACTTCTTCAACCATATGATCAAAATTGTAGACATTTATGTCTATGTCTACTATATAGACTGTACATTATACTAGGAAAAAAAGGAAAACCAACTAAAAATAAAGATATGTATCACAACCAACCCAGATAGAAGAAGTTCTCCATGTACCCATCAGTAGATATAGGTATGTTTCTTTGGCCTCAGCCCACAAAGGTCCCTGAACAGAGAAATATCAGGAGAGATGGGGATGTGTCTCTCCTCTGATTCCCTCTTCATATGCTTTTTATGCGCAATTCTGGCTTTCATGGGGAAATCTCCACTATAGTGTCATGTTCCAAAATTCTGGCTATCTCCTCCACACCTCCTACATCCTCCGCATACCAGTCTTCCCTGGCATCTAGTAGAGTGGGGAAATCTAGGTCCTCCATGGTGACGTTATTTCCTTTTGGGACCCAAAACCATTCACATCTTTTATAACCTTGGAGCCACTCAATAGTTGGTGGTGGAAAGAGGAAGGAAACTTTCTGTAGAAAAATGGGGTTCCTATATATCGATCCAGTCCTTCCTCTCAGCACCTCAAGCTCCCAAAAAATGATTAGGGGGAACCTTCTTACCACACCCACAAACCCTTGTTCTAGACCTAAGTAGTATTGTTGTGAGATTGGTAACATCCTCTCTGCATCCACGTTGTCCATCACTTTATGCTTAAAGACCCTCTGGCACATGTTTTTTGCACAAGCTTTAGAGACTCCTTAGGTGAAAAAAAAGGCTAATAACATCCTATTAAATATGTATTGACCATGTACTTGTGATAGGTTTAGAGACATTCTTTCCCTAGAATTTCTTTCACCGCATGCACAATGAGTGGGTGTTTAATAGATAGCATTCACATTAGCCTTTTGTCTGAGGCCCCCTAAAAAGGATACTTGTTAGATAACTGAGAGGGGGTAGTGAATTAGTTAGTTCCAGTTATCCTACAGTACCAAATACTCCCAAATGTATATAAAAACAATTTCAAACATATAAATCAACTCGGTGAAATATGAATTATGCTCTCAAACTTATTTTCAAACTCATCTATAAATTCATCAACTCATCTATCAAGTCATCTACCGAGTAGCAGTAAATCAATATTGTGATTAGAAATCAATGCATATAAAGTAATGTGTAAAGAAAAATAACAATCCAACACATTCATACACATCAACACATAGATTTTTAACGCTGAAACCCTGCTAAGGGAAAAACCACCTGGGACTGGTAACCCAAAATAATTCACTCTTCTGAAGTGAGCTCGGTAAAGAGACAATCCTGTTAAAGGTTAAAATGCACACTGTTAGGTGTGACCTAGTTAGAAGATTTATTACTAATAGTTCTCCCATGACCAATCATTCACAACGGGGTCAACAAGAAAACACTCAACATTCATTTGAATGTCATAATAAAGATTGTAAAGTCCTACTCGGTTAAGAGATTTTTCTATAACAATGGTTAAACTAATACAATAATGATTTGACTCAAATACAACTCTATTTGTAGATTTTCAGATCTATGCTAAGTACATAATACCTCTAATCAATAACTAATTTAGTCCCTCTGATTCTTCATTCTTTGTTCTACTCGGTAAATACTCTTTTTTGTTGCTCGATGTTGTCTGCAGAATTTATCAATTTTGTCTTGAACCAATTTGATCAGTCATGCATGAAGTTAATCTCTTCAACAATATGCATGTGCACATTTGTATGTATGCATGTATTATTCATAATGAATCTCTTGTCTCTTATATATAAATCATAACTTATTTAATTTCCATCCTTACATTTTTCCGCTTGATCTCCGTCATTGATTTTACCACTTCATCCTTCCTTGGCAGTTGTGTTAAAAACACGTTTCAATCTCCTTCGTCTAATCATCTTGAATTTTCATAGCCATTTGATATGATGACATTAATTTTCCATTAGTATGCAAAGAACACTTTCGGTAAGCATACACCGAAAGATAGGACAAAGAGAAAACTAAAAAATGAAGATACAAGAGATCACTAAAAATTGCTAAGTACAAAGAGAACCGACGACACAACTTTGTGTGTACACCAAAAATGCAAAGTGGAAAGGATAAAGAGGAACCCGACAAAGGAACCCAACATGCAGGATATAGTGCAACCCAAGAGATAAATATAGTGCAACTTGAGTGACAGTCAAAGAGAAAATTGAGAGAACAGTTCAAGCAAGGAACCCGAAAGACAGTCAACTGATTTCACAGGATAACCGACCGTCAGAAACCAAAAATTAGTTGCAGCCCGCAAAAAGTGGATCTGACTTCCACGTTAGATAAAACACTCTTATTATATTTATAGAATATTTTTTTTTTTTAAAACCATTTCTTTAGGGACAAGAAACATGAATGTAAGTTCTTTAATCAGTCTAACTATTTTAAAACACATAGACTAGGAGATCGAGGTAAAGTTGTAAACTTGATCTTAGAGTTAACATTGTTTTTCATGAAACTTGATGAAGTCAATCCATATTATAAATAGATGATACATTCATTCATTATACATGTGTAAATATAGAAGAGAGGATGAATGAAGCCTACGAGCACATCTATGGATCAGATTGAAAGTTTCAAGAACCATAACAACAAAAGGTGAATTTGGTTAGCAAGAACCAAGAACAGAGGCTACTAAGAATTAGAGGTATTATTTAATCACATTAGGTGATAATATTATTCATGTAATCTAAGATGGATCTATATTAGCAATAGGAGATTGCATATACCAGTTCAAATTGTAATTTTCTATCATTCTAACAAGTGAAGCAAGGTGTAAAAATCCTTTCCAAGAAGGTGGATTTAATAGTCCAACTATAAATCTCTTAACTGAGTGCACACTCAACAGTGTTGCTAAAGCTCTTAACCGAGTAGACTTTAACAGGTCTCCATAGATACTCTTAACCGGGTAGATCATCAGAAGTGATCAAATTGTAAGCCTTAACCAGCCCCTTCCAATCTAAAGATAGTGAAGATTTTGTGGGTGCCTGCATCCCCACCACAGTTTTTACTTCCTAACAGAAGTTTTCTAAGATATCATATCTTATGTTATGTGTCAATTACTTTCATGAATGTTTCTATGAATTTTCACATGTATGTTAAGTTTATGAATTGATATATCTTACATCAAGATAGTATAGATTAGATGGTTGGATAAACAATTGATTACACAAAGGTTAATTGATTAAAGGATACAAAAGTTTTAGAGGTATTGATTCACCCCTCCCCTCTCAGTACACACTTCCCATTAATTCCAACAATTGGTATCAGAGCTAAGTCTCTTCTTTGGAAAATCTTAAAGGCTTAACAGAAAAGATCATAGAAAATGGAGAAGTACAAACTTGATAAAAATAT
The DNA here is from genome assembly GCA_018584345.1 of Thuja plicata. NCBI lineage: Eukaryota > Viridiplantae > Streptophyta > Pinopsida > Cupressales > Cupressaceae > Thuja > Thuja plicata. The sequence goes on from MU223248.1 coordinate 505,338, forward strand.
TGAAAATAAGAAGCTAGAAATTTAGATGTTCTATGAGCAGTATAAAGAAGTTAGAATCAATATGAGACAACTGTTAGATGAAAGAAATATTATGGCATCTCACTATAATGAGACAGATTATCATGAGGAAGAAATACCACATTTCTTTGAGTCTTCAGGATCAACTACAATCAAAGAATCAGATACATCAGAAGAAAGCATCACAAGCCTAACTGAAATCAATCAACATCTGGCTGGACAAGTGAAATATCTGCAAATCAGTCAAGAGACACAGATGGTAAGGATGATTAATGTCATGAATAGTGCTAGACAAGCTGAGCAAGAAAGAACACTAGCTATTGATGATAGAAGAAAGATTACAGAAAAGCTACAAGAGAAAGAGTCTGAAATACATAAACTTACAGAGCATCATCATGATATCACAAATAAAATTATTCTTATGAGTCAAGAGGAAAATAGAATGAATGCTGAACTCATTAAAAGAATAGAAGCTATCAGTGAGCTAAGGGATGAAAATGAAAAGTTGAAACATGAAATAAGAATTCAGCGACAGCATAATGAAATTATCAAGAAAGTTGAAGAAAGCAATAAAATAATGAATGATTTTCTTGAAGGACAATGAAGAGTCAACAACAACACCGGGCTAGGTTTTACCAAGAATGGATAATCACCCAATCAAGATGATCCGAAGAATGTCTATAAAAATCCAAGACTAAGAAATCTTACATGCAATCACTGTGGAAAGTAAGGCCACACATCAAATGTATGCAGAGGCAAAATGAAAGGTATTCCTAAATCTACATCTTCATTCATAGGATTTTGTTATAAATGTAACAAGAAAGGACATAAAGCATATGAATGTAAGTCTGAGATGAAACAACCTAAGAAGGAAACCTACATGGACAAATACTTTCCTACTTGGAAAATGAATGGGCACACAACTCTTGAATGTTGGAAAAAGAAAAGGCAAGCATGGAATCCTAAAGGTCAAAACTCCCTATCAACTGAAAAGAGTCGGTAACCAGTATGTATGGGATTACAACACTTGGACAAATTGTACAACATGTGGAAGATTTGGTCACATTTCTGCAAACTATATGAGACAGTGGACTAGAAAGTCTAGAGGCTGGACTAACCCCAGAATGGCATGCTTACACTGTCATAAAGTTGGTCATCTCAAGAAAGACTGCAGAGACCGAATGACAGAGACCAACACATATCATAATGGAAATACCATTGAAGACATCTGGAGTGTGAGAGAAAAAATGTGGAGAAGATATTTAAACAATGATGAAGCTGGACTAAGCAATGCAAATGGTAACACCCCATCCAATGGATCTGGTGACATCACCACCCCCACCTAAGCAAAACAAGTAAGTATGGAAATGTATTACAGTATGTATTATATTACATAATTTCTATAATATGTTGATAAAATGACAAATTAGCATAAGTAAAGATGCATCATAGTATTACTTGTTAAATCATGATAACTATGCTATCAGGTAATACATACCGAAATCTGTCAGTATATACTCAAATTTGAAATTGCCTGCACTTATCGAGAAGCGTCAGTTAACATGGGAAAGCAAATTTGATAGTGTAAACCGAGACTTGTCGGTAATCAAGCAAAGTGAACAAGTTGTTTGCAACACCAAAACTCGTCGGTAAAAATGAAAAGTTGAACAACCACCCCAAAAAGTCATGGTGTCACCAAAGAGAGAAGTTAATGTCTTAACCGATGAACTTTGTCTTCACACACTGAGGATTTGGTAAGCATTAATGACATGCTTTTTAGGGAAAACAACTATAAAAAGGTGATGGTAGGGTCTCATTGTTCACCACAACCAAAGCAGAGCGAAAAGAGTGAATTTTGTGCAAACAATGGTAGGATCACAAAGCAACTGCAAATTGACACAAAGCACTCCAAGTAGATCAAAAATCACTACTGGTATAAAAATTAAGTTCTATGACAACCGACAACTCTATTTCGCGCATTTCTCAGAAAGCCCTAAATCTAAAAAATGGCCACGACTTCAAAGACCATCAAATCAAACAACACCAAGAAGAATGAGGTTAAGCTCATCAAGAATTCAGTGTGTGAAGAACCACATTACAAGATTCACCCTAAGGTTGCTTCACAACCTGACAATGCTAGAGAATTCTCGTGAATACCAACTAGGGTTTTGCTCATCAAAGATGTGTGAGCATACATCCACTGCAAGATTGCATAAATTGGTGACTCAGAGGTAGAACAAGCTTACAAGAAGCTATGTAATGAAGATGTAACCTTAAAATATGAACACAAACACATATAGGTGAAAGGGCTCACTAATGCCCTAATGTTCTTGAAGGCATTCAAAACTGAGTGGATTTGGTTAGTACTGAGCTAAATGCACAATCACAAACTATGGCTGGATGAACCAAAGATGATAACCCGAGATGTTATCCATGCAGTCACCGGTTACCCTGTAACTGAAAAGGTAAAAGCATTGAAACACCCACCCAAGGCTGAGATTGAAAAGAACACAGGAGCCAAATGGGATAGCAGAGGATTGAAGGTATCTACCATTAACGATGATGAGATGAAATTCAGAGCATGTGTCCTAGGCTACAAATTATTTCAATCCAGCAGGATGAACAACATAGCATCTGGTGCAGTAGACATAGCATACAAGATTGTGAAGAAGGAAACTCAATTGGATTTATCTGAACTTCTACTGAACGAGTTAGAAGTAAACTCAAAGACTATAAGGAATACAAAGACAAACACATGTAAGTTTGGCTTACTTATTATGTGCATTTTCTTCTACTTTCAAGAAACATTTCCATTTATAGGAGATATAAAATGGGATTCCACAAAACCGGTCACCATGCAAATCAGTGAACACATAACCTCACTGGGAGACAATTTTGAAACTATCATGGATGAATACTTTACTATATTCAAAGACCGAATGCAGAAGAGGGTAAGGATCCCTAAGAAAATCATTGAGAAATTCAAAGATGAAATATGTTTCATGGTTGATATAGACCACACTTATATCAAACCTGATGTACCAAGAATAGCATGGCTAAAACCATTAGAATATGAGATAAATATCAATCAAGCATCTAGTGCAATCGATGCATTGGTAAATGAACCATTAGATAAGAAACAACCTAAGTTTGGAACTTATGAGCAGGCCAAATCAAGAATAAAATCTGGCCTGGTTGAAAAATAAATTGTTAGGAAAAAGGAAAAAATGGTCAAGAACCTCAAGAAAATATTGTTGGCAACAGAGGAAGAAACCGAACAGGAGGAAGAAGCTAAAAAGGAGGAAGAGACTGAAGGACATCTACCTATCGGTGAAGCTAGAGAAAAGAATGACTCTGAGGCCACATAGTCAGATTCACCACCTCCTCCACCAACCAAGAAGCCAAGAACCACAGCTGCTTCAAGAACAAGAGGCCAAACAGCCAATGATTCAAGTCCTTCACCTTTGAAGAAAGGAAAAGTTAGAACATACAAGAGGAAATCGGCCACACCGAAAAGAGGGCCAAACAAAAGAATAAGGAAGCTCATCAGAACAAGGGAAGACATTGAGGACACTGAGAAAGATGAAGGTGTAGAGGCAGAAAAGATGAAGGCTCCAGAAAGTATTTATGAGGTATGTAAATCTATTGCAAGTTTAGGATCTATTACAGATTCTAAGATCAGAAGATGGTTTAAACTGGATCCAGAAGATCAAAACAAAGTTGAAGTTTCCATCATTGCAAAGATGTATAAATTCAAGTATGTATTGATTCAATTTGAAGGTAATAATGTACCAAGGGAAATCTTGGATAGACTATATGCTAGATGGACATTTTCCTTAAAGAATGAGAAGGAGATAAGAGAAAGAGTATTTGTTACTCTCATGCCTTCTGAATCCAAGAAGGAATAAATTGATGAGATGATGGAGAACCATAAAAAGGAATTCTCACCAAAGTTGAGAGCCTAAAATTTCCTTGAAGGGAGGCTTATAGAGCTTGAATAAGAAAGTCACAAGAAATGGAGTAAGATACTCAATAGACCTATTGAGGAAGCTGGCCCCGAGAAAGACCTACAACAAGAATATGTTAATAAGGAAACTCAAGAACATATATTAATCAAAGATGCTGAAGATGACACATCAGTTGAGTTAGACAAGGAAGAACAAGACACAACCGGCAGCCAAAATATGGATGTTGCAGATGAAACATGGCCTAAAACCACAAAGGAAAACATTATGGATAACATAATCATTGGAATTATTGATGATCTAGTAGAAGAAGTAAAGAAAGATGAAGATGTCAATGTTACCAAGGACACAACCGATGAGCATGACACAATAGTTGATATTGCACAGGTGAACATACCAGGCAACATGTCAATATTGATACAAGCAATCAATATTTTGCAAGAAATAGAAAAATAACCTGACAAAGATTCAAGCATTCCCGAGGATGCAGGGGATGAAGGAAAGAAAGACAACACTGATGATCATAAGGACATCAGATACGCTCACATTGTAACCAAAATTGATAAGGTTATAGAAGGAGAATCAAAGCAAGCAGATGGAGACACAATAGAGAAGGATGCATAGACAAAGACAGATGAAGTGCATAAGGACACCGATGAAGGAGATAAACCTAAATATGGCACTCCTGAGGATACCAAAAATATTTCTACCGTCAATGTAAAGGTTGATGTGGAGACGTCTACAGGAAACTGACAAGCTGACACCAAAACAAAGCAACAAAAAGAAGCACCACAAATCACTTCATCAAGCACAACAGACAAAGCCGATAAGATGGCTATGGTTTTACATTCAAGTGAAACTCAAAAGAAGAAGAAGAAATCAAAGAATAATAAGTCAGAAGTCACTTTAGATGAAATCATTGAGATACCCAAATGTGACCCAACTACACTTGATTATGAAGCATTGAAAGAATATGGTGAAATATGCCAGAGAAAGGCATTACAGGAGAAGCTAAGGAACAACACTGAGACTCCATGGTACTAGAAACAACAAGGGACATCTTGCACCAAATTGTACCTGACATTGATGTTGATCAGAATAAACTGATACTTGATCAACTAGCCACTCTCACCGAAGCCATTACAACATAGAACATTGATGCAGAAAAGGCAATAGAAGAGAGCAGAGAAGAAGTACAGTAGAAACTTATTGAGAACATCAGCCAAGAAGTGGCATTTAACAAGGTAAAGATTTCAGAATTCATAAGTGAATTAGATCCAATTATCCCTAAAGCTATTTCCTTGATTCAACAACTAAGCACACTGGAAAATTTCACTAAAGAGCATAGTGAAAACATAGCAAAGGTAGATTCTGATCTAACTAATAGTGCTAGCAACTTAACCACCAGAGACAATGCAATTAAGTTGCATTATGAAAAGATTATTAAGATCAAGTGGTTAAGGCAGGAGCTATGGGAAGTAGAGACTCAATTTAGAGAATAATTCACCGAGCTCCAAGCTCAACTTCTACCAAATCTAACACTGCTTCAACAGAACATCAGTTCAACAAGGCAACTGATAGCAACCCCTGAGATGTTTGTAGTAGACAACATCTACGATATGCAATCCAAGATCACACTCGAGCACATGGATCTAGAGAACTTGAAGGAACAATGGGAGAAGATGATGGAATACATGAAGTCTTCACACTCTCACTTTTTTGATAAGCTATAAGGTATAGACCTTTGCCCTTAATATCAAAAAAGGGGGAAAATGATATTTATATGTATTGTAAAGGGGGGAATATATGATATGTATAGATAGGTAGGAAACTATACAGTACTACTAAAAAAAGGGAAAATAAGGATATACCAACATATACATAGGGGGAGTCATAAAATGACTAAGGTTTATATATGTTGTACATACTTAACATTTTGTTAGTATTTTGCACATATCACCTTTTGATACTAATGTCAAATGGGGAGATTGATGACATTAATTTTCCATTAGTATGCAAAGAACACTTTCAGTAAGCATACACCAAAAGACATGACAAAGAGAAAACCAAAAATGAAGATACAAGAGATCACCGAAAAAATGCTAAGTACAAAGAGAACCAATGACACAACTTTGTGTGTACACCAAAAATGCAAAGTGGAAAGGATAAAGAGGAACCCGATGTGTAGGATATAGTGCAACTTGAGAGATAGATATAGTGCAACCTGAGAGACATTCAAAGAGAAAAATGAGAGAATAGTTCAAGAAAGGAACCTGAAAGATAGTCAACTAATTTCACAGCATAACCAATCGTTAGAAACCGAAAGTCAGTTGTAGCCCACAAAAAGTGGATCTAACTTCCACGTCAGATAAAATAGTCTTATTCTATTTATAGAAACTTGATTTTTTTTTTTAAACCATTTATTTAGGGACAAGAAACATGAATGTAAGTCCTTTAATCAGTATAACTAATTTAAAACACATAGACTAGGAGATCAAGGTAAAGTTGTAAACCTGATCTTAGAGTTAACATTGTTTTTCGTGAAACTTGATGAAGTCAATCCATCTTATAAATAGATGATGCAATCATTCATTATACATGTGTGAATATAGAAGAGAGGATGAATGAAGTGTATGAGAACATCTATGGATCAGATTGAAAGTTTCAAGAACTAGAACAACAAAAGGTGAATTTGGTTAGCAAGAACCAAGAACAGAGGCTACCAAGAATCAAAGGTATTATTCAATCACATTAGGTGATAATATTATTCATGTAATCTTAAATGATCTGTATCATCAATAGGAGATTGCATATACCAGGTCAAATTGTAATTTTCTATCATTCTAACAAGTGAAGCAAAGTGTAATAATCCTTTCAAGGAAGGTGGATTTAACATTCCAACTATAAATATCTAAATCGAGTGCACACTCAACAGTGTTTCTAAAGCTCTTAACCAAGTAGACTTTAACAGTTCTCCACATATACTCTTAACCAGGTAGATCATTAGAAGTGATCAAATTGTAAGCCTTAATCGGCTTCTTCCAATCTACAGATAGTGAATATGTTGTGGGTGCCATCCCTACCACAATTTTTACTTACTTGTAAGATATAAAATAGGGGGGGGATTTAATATGTAAGGTGTTGGAAAAGGATAAAGTGGTTTGATTGTTAATTGTTGTTTGATTTCATTAAAGTGTGTTGAATTCCTTAACCTTACTTTATACTTAATTGAATTTAATTGATTATGTATTGCAATGGAGAAGATAAGATGCTCCTTTTTTTATCCTCAAATGCACAAATGGGAGATCCAAGTTGATCAACCCAAAGGAAGGGCTAATGCACAAATGAATCAACTATTTGGAAAGGAGAATAACAAGAAGGGTATCTTAAATTATGTTAATTGACTAAATGAATATGTTTGATTATAGTAATTGAAAAGGATAGGAAGAAGAACCAACCTTAAAAAATTTTAGATCAAAGAATGCTATTTTCTGAGGTCTGTAGACTATTTCTAGAAAAAACTGATAGTTGATCCCGAACCAGAATGCACAGACGAACAAAACCCAAAAATATTTTTCTGTTTCGATGTCATCTTATGAAAAAGGTCAACCTTGACCCACAAATGTAAAACCTAACCTAATAATGTTGATCCTGACCTGCACAGGTCCAACAAAGAATCTGTTCATGCCATCTGAAAGAAAGTTGAAAAGGGTATCTAGATCTGGTCTCAAATCTGCTATTCTGAACCTGTACCTACAAGAAAAAGAGGATTGTTTATTGTGGGGGAGGGGTTTACCTTAATCAAACCTCGATTCAGGAATTAACCTTGAAATTAACAAAGTATAGAATGCTAGCAAGTAGTAGAATTGAATCTAACAATGAAGCTATGATATTCAATAGATATGCAATTATGATTCAAATGTATGCAAGTATGTAAGTATGAAAGCATGGGATTTAGAAACCATAAACCTTCATGATTGTATGCTTTAAATCCACCTTGAAGAGAGAATGAAAGAGTCTTGAGGATGCAAAAGGATCTTGAAGGAAGATCACACCACCATGATGGCTAGATCTAGGGTTTTGAATGATAAATCTTGAATGCTTGAACCAAATTCCTTCAAAGGCTTGAGAGCTTGAATCCTTTATCTTCAATGGAGAACTTGAATTCTTGAGAGGAAGACTTGAACACCTTGATAACTTGGAAATATGTAGAACAATGGATTCTTGAAACTTCTCCTTTTATGCTCAATATCGCTTAGTTGATGGTTAGAAGACTTAGAGAAAATGAGAGGAGAAAACTTCCTTTTATATGAAATTAGGGCACAATCTTCTAAGGAGGCTGACATAGGATAATTAAATTCCAATTAGACCCATGCCCCTAGAAGAGGACCTATATTAAATATAATTTAGGAATCAACGCTTCAGAACTTGAAACAGCTGACCCGGAAGCGGGAAAACTAAATTTTGGATGACCCTCGGCAGCCGACAAGCTTCCAGTTTTGAAAGGGAGACCCTTGTCAGGGTCAAGGTCAACCCTGACCTAGGTCAAGTTTGAGGTCAACCTTGACCCAAGTGGTCAGAACCCTTGGAAAACATTCCAGGTAGGGTAGAAGGTGCCCGGAAAGGCCCAATCAGGGTCCTAAATAGGTACAGAAGCAAAGGATGATGTAGAAATGGGAGGATGATATGATGGAGGTAAAAAACATCCCCTAAGGGGGGCTAAACATTCTTAACATGGAAGTTATTCCATTTTAAGATGATACATTAAGCCCCCACTTTAGCGGGAGTACAAAAATCGAATGTGCTCACGGTAAAGTTAGAGGAAAAGGATCCTAGTGGATTGCAACGAGGTAGAATATCACTAAGTTAGGGATATGAGCCCCCAAACCAAGGATTCTAACTCAAAATACATACATAAAGATATGGAAATAAAGAGAAATCAATCATAGAAAACAT